>JANIHZ010000002.1:5124986-5136260 GCA_027478365.1 Erythroxylum rufum
AAAATCTCTTGATATTTCAGATATTTCATCTCATAACATCAAATTGTGTCATAACTGACACAAGCACATATTCACATGAATTCACATAATCAATTTAATGCAAGTCACATCACCAAATTTATCACATTCATGGCAAAACATGCACTAATTTCTTTATGAGACGGAAGCAAAAGCAGAAGGTCAAACTGAGACGCAAAAAGTCAAACTGAGACAGAAGCAAAATCAGACGGTCAAACTGAGACGTAAAAAGTCAAACTAAGACGGAAGCAAAAGCAGACGGCCAAACTGAGACGCAAAAAGTCAAACTAAGATGAAATCTAAGGCTGAAGCAATCAAAAGGGCATAACTTTCAGCTTAGATGTCCAAAATTTATGTACTATATACCGTTGGAAAGATAAAAGAAAGATCTACAACTTTCCAGAAGACAACTTTGCCAAAATCTATTTATATCAATTCCAAATTTGCCCCTAAAGTCTGAAAATGAATCTTCTATTCAACATACTACACCAATTTCTTAACTTCATGACAACTTTTGGGATTCTTAGAGACTGAACTGAAATTCGATGTCTTCATACAAAATATAGCCATATATCTCTAGTTTAATCCAAATCAAGAATCATCTCGGTTGGACAACTAGAGAAAAGGTTGTGGCTAAAATAATGAAGCCTATTCAGTGAACATTTTCCAGATCATCTACCAATTTTGTTTCTAAATCTTTCCTTAACACAACTCGTACCAAGATCACCTTTTTCTACTCTACACACTCTTCATTCTTAACTTCATTTTAGATCAAAGTCCTCCATAAAGAAATCATAATCCATGAATAATCATGAACACAAATAATAGAACATACACGTATGTACATATCCTTTATCAATTTACTACACAAATTCAACTTCATTTTTTCTTTCATTTTACTTATAACTTTTACCTTGATTCTTCCTATTTCAAAATCTCTTATCCACCAAAGACACCGTAGTAAATCATGAATCTATCAACATTTTTCATTCTCTACTTTACTCTTGTATATAAATTCTTGGTTCAAGAACTTTCATTTATTTGTTCTTAACTCGTGACTAATCACCAAAATTTCTAATTCAATAGCTCTAATCTTTCACAAAAAAGTTCGAGGTCCATAAAATCGGAAACCACTACTCTACCAGAGTATTATTAACAACAGAACCCACTAAGCTATTGACCAAAACAAACTCATTATCTTCAACCCATATCTCAAAAGCCCTGGTCAATCCTTGAATCACATCTCAATAGATTTGTCAGTTTCTTGCTTGTCTCTTTATCTTTAATAAAAGACATCACATGGTTCTTGTGGAGCACATCCCTATTGTGAAAGTGGAAATGGTTGACATTTGTGTTGCAACAACCGCTAACTGCTCTACCTTTCCTACTTTATTAGACGATAGGGCAGTCAAAAAGGTATCTTTAGGAACTTAAATAGTTAAGCAAAGTTGAATTTTTTTCCGAAATAGCATTATAAGGACAACATTATCAATAATACAACAAAATGTGTTATTGTAGGTTCAATTCATTAGCAATAAGATTTGCTTAACCCTGTAAATAGAAGCAACTTCATTCCCTACGTTAGTCATCTTCTATCTCCTACTTCAATTTTTCTCTGCCTTCTCTCTAGCTAGTTTACCCTTTTGCCTTTAACGGCTTCGTCTTTTGGAAATTTTCTCTCCCAATAATGGTAAGTTTCTTCCTTGAAAAATGCATTTAGCATCTTAGCTACTGACTTCTCTTCACCTAATAGGACTTTTGAAGGCCTCGAGTATGTAGAATGAAGGGGCAACTCCCGCTCTAACCTAAACTCGGACGACTTCCCACCTCTCATAAGTTGATCAAATGCGATGAACTTAGGGGAGAACTCCTATTCAGTAGAGAGCAGATGAATGCTACTGCTGAAGTCATCCTAAATGTAGGACCTTAGAGAACTAAACCTCCGATTTAGTGTAATAAGAGTGAGCTTAAACATTTTCAAAATGTTATGAAAGAGGGAACTCTTATACCTCCTGTCGATCTTTTAAAGGCTGAAGCCAAGGTTTGGTTTACTGGTTTGGTGGGTGTATTCTAGAATAAGAAGCTGGCTTTCCAGTTGTGTTGTTGGTGCCTGAGTCTCGGTAACTATTACGAGGCTCTAATTTTTTAAAAATTTCAAACTTCAAAAAATTTTAGCTTCACTAGTGGCGGGTTTGCCGCGGCAAAGTATGAAGGTTAAGCAAAATGACCCCTTCGGGAAAAATACGCCGCGGTGTACTTTGGGCCTCGCCACGGAAAAACCTTTGGACAAAACCAAACCACCAACATTCAACACAAAACATACATACATACATACAATTCTTTTAACACAACCATTTTAACAAAGAAGTCAATTATGAACATACACAACCGAAACTTCTTCAATTTAGCATTTCATTACTAAAGCAAAAGAGTTTGAAAAACTTTTTTTACATATCAAAAGCCACACCATTGGCTTATTACAAAATACAAAATGCACATGATACAATTGAATGCTTATGCTTAATATGATTCTAAATATCACAAGTTTCTGAACTAACTTAATTACAAAAGTCTCTATTCTTGGTGTTTACCAAACTTTGCAAAGATCAATACTGATATGCTTTTTCTTCACCTGCGAAGTGGAAGGTAATGGGGTGAGCTGTGCAGCTCAGTGGCTTATATATTTATAGCCATTGGCAACGATCTATACAATTCAAGCGCGCACTCGTGCGCGCCACACACACACACACACATATAACACATAGAACATACCATGAAGATACCATGAAGATTCATCCATCAAAATATAACACTCAATTATACATCATACTTGACAATTCAAAGATGCAATACATAACAAATGGCTCGAGGGTTTCATGGAACAAAATGGAGAAACCGAAGTTTACACCATAAACAAAATGAGTCCTTTTTCTTCAGATCTCATATGCCACAAGCAGGCAGCCAGGAGAAGGCTCTTGTCAACATGCATGTAACGAACGAAATGGTTCCACTCTTGCCTAAACAAAAGCATATATTCATGCTCAAATCATTTTATCATTTTATCATACTTTTCATGCTATTTCCTTTCTTTTCATTTATACAAAATGCCATGACATAACATGATCAAAATCACAATTCAATTATATGAAAAATGTCATACATCTTTCAAGGCATGACATAAAACACATCATAATGCATTTTCCACATCACAACAATTCACAATTTAGCACATATTCACACATAAGACAATTAGCTCATATTACACAACAACTATAAACATATTACCCACCTGTTTTCTTGATATTTCCAAGATCAAGCTTGTTCTTCTTCTTGCTCTTGATTTCGACTATTTTGATCCCCTTCAAACAAAACATATTTCCATTCAATCCATTATACGAAAAGAAACCTATTAGGTTTTGATAATCAAGAACAAAATTAAGCTCAAACTCAACCTACCCATAGTTTGCCTAGGTTAGAAAACTCAACCTAGTTTAGAAATCCATAAAAATCCATCAAGGGTTTCTCTTCTTTCTTCCTACACAAACTCATCTCTCTCTCAAATCACTTTTATTTTTCTACTAAGTAAGAAGAAAGATGATACTTACCCTAATAAGTTGATTCTTCCTCTTTTTCTTCCTCTTTCCTTCTTCTTCAGCACTCCACGCACTCTTCTCTTCTCTTTTCTTCTCTCCACGTTTTTCTCTCTTTTCTCTCTTTCTTTCCACGATTTATCTTCTTTCTTACTTACTTCAAGAACATTTATTTGGTCTTTTCCCCTTTTACCCTTCATTTACCTTGTCCTTCCCATTTTACACCTTATGTCTATTAAACTAACATCTTAACTCCTTATTCTGATTAGGTAAATGAAGAAATTTGATAACACTTTCTTCTAGAAAAATGTTCCCTATTGTCTTAAGTTTCTAATGATACCAAAATCATTCAATTTGGTTCAGTAATATGAAAGGTATGTGCCAAACATTTTCGAACTGTTCTTATACTCCCATCCAAGAATTGACATTCTTAGAGACTGAATTGAAACTTGATTTCATCAGACAATTTGTAGCTCTATATCTCTAGTTTACTCCAAAGTAAAAATCATTTCATTTGGGTAACTTTTGAACAAGTTATGGCTAAAATATCGAAGCATGTTCAAGTTGTGCAGGAAGTTCGCCGTGGCGAAGCCAAGAGTTGGCCACGGCGAACTTTTCCAGAAAGACAAATTTCGGGTGAAATCTTACAAGTTCACTGCAGCGAACCAAGGAGTTGTCCACGGTGAACTTTTCTAGAAAGGGATCATGGACTATAATAACATAACATACACATATATACCCATTCATCATCAACTTACTACACATAATCAACTTCATTTTCACTTTCATTTTTACTTCTAACTATCACCTTAATTCTTCCCATTTCATAATCTCTTATCTATCAAAACACTAAAGCAAGACATGAATCTATTCACATTTCTCATTCACATTTTTAGCATGTGCCTAACCCCATTTTATGATCAATTAACCTCTAACTATCATCAAATATGCTTTATTCAACAAATCAAGAAGGGTTAATGCTTATACTTATTACATTCACTACCTTAATCCTGTCTATCATTTTTAATTCAAGAATTCTCCTTTTTCCTTACTTACGCCTAATCGCCAACAATTTCTCATTTAATAGTTCTAACTTACAAGAAAAGTTCAAGGTCTAACATGTGTAAGCTTGGGCCATAGCTAGGTGGGGTAAGAGAGGTCTGGAGAAATTGATGTTGATGGATGATGACTCCTTCATGTTCAAGTTCTCAACTAAGAATAGCTTAAATGAGATCATCGAATAAGGTCCTTGATACATTAGTGGGCTGCCTATGTTCATCCAAAAATAAAGGCCAAATAATGATTTTGATAGGGAAAATATTGATGTTTTTCCTTTGTGGGTTAATTTCCATAATGTACCTCTTGAATTTTGGACGGTTGAAGGATTGAGTTTCCTTACAAGCTCACCTAGGAAGCCTATATATATAGACACCCAAACAACGAATATGGATTGTATATGTTTTCTGAACATTTGTATTGAGGTTTAAAGGGACTCTGTGTTACCTAATCAGCTGCCAATAATGAAGTTATATGATGATGGTGAACTTAAAAAGTTTGTAATGCCAATATCCTATCCATGGAAACCTAATTTAGTTAAGAAGAGCTAGTTACCAACGAGAAACCTATTCAAAACTGGGCATAATGACAAACTTTTAGGGATGACATCTTTTGAGATTTCAAAAGGGGACAACCTAAAGGAAGTTGAATGTGTTTTAGAGAAGAATACAAACCAAAAGTCACTTAGAAATGGGATGGTTATTGATAATATGGATGTGCAACAGGATAAGGGAGGTAATAACCCAAGTGAACTGAGAATTATACCTGAAAAAAATAGTTTAGTAGAAACTAAAGGGATGGAGAATCCCTCCTCTGTTAACCTGGAAATGCAGTCTGTGAATTATCTACAACTAAAGTATCTGAGCATTCTACTTCTGTTAATCTAGAATTGTGGAACGAGGAACTAGTTGGGAATATAATAGATCGGTTGGATAAGCCTGTGAATGAGTTACAATTTGACCAAATGAGATCAGTAGCAGAATATGAGATTGTTTTCTTCCGTTAATGAACTACAGAGCAATGAAACAACTGTGAATAAGTAGCTTGTCCTCTCAACAATTCTAGCTGATAATTATGTGAATAAGCTATAGTCTACCCTCTTAACAGTTCAAGAAGCATAGAATAATGAAAATGCAAGGAAATTGATTATGCAGGGGGATATTTCTAAGCAATTGAAACCAGTAGATGCTAAACATATAGCTCTAAATACGTTGGTAGAAAATGCTAGAAATGTTAAACTAGTAGATATTAAAGCAAGTTTCGAGAGAAGATCTATTAGAAGAAGGGCTAAGGACAAACTCATAGGGGAAATTCCTCCATTTGATTCTGATTTGGATTGCTAGAGGGTTAAATGACCCTCTCAAAAAACAATGGTCAAGGAGATTGTTTTGGAAAATTAGCCATTCCTAGTAGGGCTTCTTGAAACTAAGATAACACTTTCTCAAATATCTGTTGTTTCAAGGTTTTTGGGAGCTGATTTGGAAGCTATTTCTAATCATAATTCTCATTTCAATGGCAGAATCCTCCATTTCTGCAATACTAATAAAATTTCAGTTTAAGTAGTTGCAGAAACTGATCAACTCATTCACTTGAAATGTAAGTTGGTAGGGTTACCTTAGATCTTGACATCTCTCTAATTTATGCTTTCAATTTTCAGTTTCAACAAGCCTTTCTTTGGACAAATTTGCAGTCTATTGTAGCTTCTATTAACAGACCTTGGTTATTAATTGGAGATTACAACTATATAATCACTGATCAGGAAGTTGAAGGAGGTAGGGTTTCCACCTGGTCTAACAAGCAACAAAGACACGTGTTAATGAGGAAAAAGCTTGATCGAGCTTAAGTTAATCAAAATTGGCTAGCAGAGTATCCTCATTCATTTGGTCTATTTGGAAAAAATTCTTTTTCAAATCACTCATTCATTTGCATTCAAAATCTCCACACTATGAAGTCTGGGGCACCTTTTAGATTCTTTAATGGCCTCTCTTAGTAAGTTGGGTTCACGCAACTTGTAGAATCTTGTTGGAACCTTAACGTAATTAGCTTCAAATCTTATCAACTTATGCAAAAGCTGAGAAGGTTTAAACTATCTATCAAAGATTTCTCTAATGATAACTCCAGGCATATTAAGGTCACTCAACAACTGCTTAATGAGGTTCAAAAGGCTTGTTATAGTTCCCCTTATAACAATTAATAGAAGTAGATTGAAGCTACTAGATTAAAGGACCATTAGGAGGCTCTGAACTTATATAATTCTATCTTGAAACAAAAGGCTCACATAAATTAGTTAAGAGAAGGTGACTCTAACTCTAAATTCTTCCATGCTTCTTTACTTGTAAGAAGAAACAAGGATATGATTATGGAATTTAAAGACTCCTCGGGTAACATTTTTTCTTATGATAATTCTTTATCAAGGCTCATCAGGGACTTCTTTTTGCATTTAATAGGTTTTGAAGAAAGTTCCAATGATGCTCACTACATTAAAAGATTCTGTGATGATCTCAAGATACTAAAGAGTTATTATCTACTCCTTTCACTAAAATGGAAGTCAAAAAAATCTTATTTGGCTTACACCTTTCTAAATCTCCAGGGGCTGATGGGTTTACTGCGGCAGTTTTTTTCAATAAACCTGGGAGATAATTGGCAATTTATTCACAGAAGTTATTCTAGAGTTCCTATCCTCTTGCAAGATCTTGAAGGAGATCAATCATATTTATATATGTCTAGTTCCTAAAAAGATTAATCTAGCTTCATTAGTAGACTATAGACCTATTTCATATTGCAACATTGTCTATAAGGTAACTGTGAAACTTCTTGTCAAAAAGTTTAAAATTGCCTTAAAGATAGTGGTAAACTCAGTTCAAAGTGCATTCATACAAGGAAGTTCTATAGGGAATAATAGTCTTCTTATGCAAGAGATATTCAAAGATTATAACTATGGGAAAGATATTAAAAGCTACTGTTGGAAGATTGACTTCTTTAAGGCATTCGATATTGTGAACTAGATATTCATGCAAATTTTCTTGGAAGCTCTTGAATTCCTTACTAAATTCATGGAATGGATTCTAGAGTGCTTAAAATTTGTTTCAATCAGTATACTTGTAAACGAGATTCCTACTAAGCCTTTTTCTTATGCTAGAGGAATAAGACAAGGGGATCCTCTTTCCCCTTATCTATTCACTCTAGTAATGGAAGGTCTCTCTTGAATTATCTACAAGATCATTGGTTCTAATGGCATATTTCACTATCATAAAAAATGTAGTGTTTACAAACTCACCCACTTATTATTCACAAATGACTTGATTCTTCTTTTAGGAGGTGAAACTCATTCAATGATGATGCTAAAGGAACTTCTTAAGATATTTTCTAAACGGTCAGGATTGAAAGTGAATCTAAAGAAAAGAAGCTTGTATTGCTCTAAAGATGTGAGGAATGTTGATGAACTTTCCAGATAACTAAGCTATCGATTCAAGCTCTTCCTCTCAAATATCTTAGAGTCCCAATTTTGTACGGAAAGTTTAAATATCCTAATTGTATCTCACTTATTAAAAAGATCAAAGCCAGAATCAATGATTGGCAAAATAGTTTTTTATCACTTACTACAAAGTCACTTTGATAGTTTCAATGCTGGAGACCTTTATGTTTATTGGATCTCTCACAACATTCTACCTAGGAAAGTAATCAAGGAGATCGAGGGCATTATGAAACCTTTCTTGTTGGACCCCAAACTTTTTGTGAAAGATTAGAGCTATTGAATGAGAAATTTTGGTGATTAGTCATGAGTTAAGAACAAATAAATGAAAGTTCTTAAACCAAGAATTTATAGACAAGAGTAAAGTAGAGAATGAAAAATGTGGATAGATTCATGATTTTCTACGGTGTCTTTAGTGGATAAGAGATTTTGAAATAGGAAGAATCAAGGTAAAAGTTAGCAGTGAAATGAAAGTAAAAATGAAGTTGAATTTGTGTAGTAAGTTGATCAAGAATATCTACATACGTGTATGTTCTGTTATTCATGTTCATAATTATTCATGGCTAAATTTTCATTATAGATAATGTTGATTTCAAATGAAGTTTAGAATGAGGATTAAATGAAGTAGAAAGAGTGATCTGGGTATGAGTTGTGTTAAGGAAAGATTTAGAAACAAAATTAGCAGTGATCTGGAAAATATTCACTGAATATGCTTCAGTCTTTTAGCCACAACATTTTCTCTAGTTGTCCAAACGAGATGATTCTTGATTTGGATTAACATAGAGATATATCACTACATTTTGTATGTAGACATCAAATTTCAGTTTTGTCTCTAAGAATCACAAAAGTTGTCATGAAGTTAAGAAATTTGTGCAGTATGTTGAATGGAAAATTCGTCTTTAGAATTTAGGGGCAAAATTGGGATTTTTATAAATAGAGTTTGGCAAAGTTCCTTCTAGAAAGTTCTAGACCTTTCTATTATCTTTCCAACGGTATATAGCATGAAAATTTTAGATATCTGAGCTGAAAGTTATGCCCTTTTGATCGCTTTAGCCTTAGAGTCCGTCTCAGTTTGACTTTTTGCATCTCAGTTTGACCGTCTGCTTTTGCTTCCGTCTCAGTTTGACTTTTTTCATCTCATTTTGACCGTCTGCTTTTGCTTCCGTCTCAGTTTGACTTTTTGCATCTCAGTTTGACGATCTGCTTTTGCTTCTGTCTTAATTTGACTTTTTGCATCTAAGTTTGACCGTCTGCTTTTGCTTCCGTCTCAGTTTCACTTTTTGCGTCTCAGTTTGACCGTCTACTTTTTCTTCCATCTCAGTTTGAATTTTTGCGCCTTAGTTTGACCGTCTGCTTTTGCTTCTGTCTCAGTTTCACTTTTTTCTCAGTTTGACCGTCTACTTTTGCTTCCATCTCAGTTTGACTTTTTGCGCCTTAGTTTGACCGTCTATTTTTATTTTCGTCTCAGTTTGACTTTTTGCATCTCAGTTTGACTGTCTGCTTTTGCTTCCGTCTCAGCTTGACTTTTTGCGTCTCAGTTTGACCGTCTGCTTTTTCTTTGGTCTCAGTTTGACTTTTTGCGTCTCAATTTGATCGTCTCAGTTACTATTTATTGCCACCTTCTGATCCATTTTTGACCCCACATATGAAAGAATTGGCCTTTGAGGTCTTTATAAGAGTTGTAGCTCTTGAAACTCTATTTCCAACCATATAAAGAACACCTTAATCTGATATCTGTAGAAAAAGTTATGGAGATTTTCCCAATCTGTATCGTCTGATGACGTCATCATCGTCTCAAAATGACATCGTCATTGTCTGCTTTGGTTTTTGACCATTCAGATGAAAGAATTGGCCTTTGAGGTCTGCGTAAGAGTTGTAGCTATTGAAAGTCTCTTTCCAAGCATATAAAGAACACCTTAATCCGATATCTGTAGGGAAAGTTATGGAGATTTTCCCAATCTGTATTGCCTGATGATGTCATCATCGTCTCAAAATGACGTCATCCATTCGTCTGCTTTTTGTTTGACCCTTCAGATGAAAGAATTGACCTTTGAGGTCTTCATAAGAGTTGTATCTATTGCAATTCTGTTTCTAACCAAATAAAGAAAACCTTAATCCGATGTCTTTAGGGAAAGTTATGAAGATTTTCCCAATCTATATTGCCTGATGATGTCATCATCGTCTCAAAATGACATCATCCATTCGTCTACTTTTTGTTTGACCCCTCAGATGAAATAATTGGCCTTAAGGTCTTCATAAAAGTTGTAGCTCTTGAATTATTCTTTCAAACCATACAAAGAACACCTCAATCAGAAATTTCTACAGAAAGTTATGGTTGTTTCCCCTAAACAGGTTCAGTATAATTGAGTTCATAAACATGGTTGCTTCTTTTGACCATAACTTCTTATCTAGACCTCCGAATGGCTTTATTCTTGAACCATTGGATTCGTAAGACTTTGCTCTACATCTCCACCAAAAATAGAAGCTTTGTAAAATTAATTAAGAAATATTGAGTGAAAAGAGTGGGATGGGTCCAATGAGTGTGCTCTTAAAGGATTTGAACTGGTGTTATTCCATCGAATATACTTCGGTATTTTGATGATTTCTGAAACTATACTGATCCAAATAGGATGATTTCTGATTTTTGATGAGCTAGAGACATGCAGGTACAAATGGTATGAAGAAATTTGAATCTATTTCAGTTTGTAAGATGTTTAAATTTCAGATGGAAGTTGTGCATAGTATTCTGTTATGGACAAGACCAGTTCAATAATATTTGAAGTATATCTTTTGAATCACTAAACCAGATGGAATGACTTTGGAGGTTTTAGACATTTAAGACAATGGGGGAACACTTTCTAGAAGAAAGTGTTTAGAATAGAATGTTCAAGGTTATTTTTGGCAAGACACTTAAGTTTAAAAGAACATAAGCTTATACGGAAGGATAAAATGGACTTTTTGGACTCATTAATGGCATAAATGGAAAAAGAAGTGTTGTCTTGCTTATAAATGGAGAAGAACTACGGGAATGAGAAGATTTAAGAGAAACAAAAATGTGTGGATGAAAGAAAGAAAGAAGAGAAAACAAGCTAGGGTTTTAATTTCCTTAGCCTTCAAGAGAGATTTTGGGGCTGTTCA
>JANIHZ010000002.1:5192675-5210252 GCA_027478365.1 Erythroxylum rufum
CCTCCCTTGTTTTATTCTTTCTTCATTTAATGACATTACAAAGACTAAAATGCCCCTCCTTATAAGCCTTTAACCTTTAAAACCTAAGCAAACTTCCTAAAATGCCCTCACTTCATCTTATTCTTTTAATTCTAACAATTTATCCAAATTCTAATTTCACGAAATCCCTTCATTTAATAACATTAACCTAAGCAAATAAAATCCTAAATTAATTCTAACTAAATGAAAAATTAACAAACTACACCTAAAAATCAAAATAAATAAGCTTAGTAGTATGAAAAAGGAATCGGGGCCTAACAAGTAGAGGTTAAGCAGAGTTTTGGGATGTGTTAGCTACTTTTATGTAATTATTACAAGATATGGTGAAAGTTCACTCATTAACTTACGACACCAGATCACCTTTTGGCAAAAGTCTTTTCTTATTTCATAGAAATCCTCTTAAACTTTAGTTCCTGAATTTAGATTTTTAATATTTCAAACTTTTCAGTGTGGCCTCTTTATATTGTTGAGTCGTATTCTTTGATAAAACTCCAATAGAACTACATTATATTGAAGAATGACCAATTTCATTCTCACCCTTTTCAACTTCCAATTTCAAAACTTAGTTGCTTAGCGATGTGTTCTTGTCTACTTTTTAAAGGTGTTTTTATATTGTTTTTGTTCTCATTGTGCAGGCAGGTTCAACATTAAGAGATATTCAGAGAAAGAAATTGTTGAGATTAATTCAATGACTGCTGTGATTTTGTTATATCAGCTTCCACTTTTTTGGTGCTACTGTACTATTTCATGTTAAGTTGGTTTGTCTGGATTTTGATTGTGCTCTTCTGCATTGGTGGTATTGAGGTATTGAATTCTCTACTTTCTTATACTTATTAATATATGCTTATGGGAAACTCATATGCACACGTGATAGCTGTTTTTGTGGACTAGGAAAAAATGGACAATAAACTTATGGTGTAGCATGACATAATTCTTCAATCAAATCAAGTTTTCTTCAGTCGTTTGAAATCCTTGGACTTCAATTAATCAATATCTATCTATGTCATCTCTTGCAAGACTCCATCTATCAGACAACACATTAATTTTAGAATGGATGTTTTCATGTGTTAATGAGATTAACAATTAGTTACCGTTATGTCCTTATATAACCACTTTTGCTAATTACAAGAGCTTTGATTTTTCTTTTGGCAAAAGATATGTCAAAATACATTGTAGTACATTTCAAAGTTGCTTTTCACGTTCATTTTAATTGTTGGAAGTCATTGTTGTACTTATCTATCCTAAGTAGATTTTCCCGATGCATAGTTGCCTTTTTCATTCATGGTATATCATGAACTTTTTTGTTCGTTCCTAATATGTGGAAATTTGTGAAAGATATTGATTTGAATGTCACTTCTTAGCATAAAATTTGACATACTAAGACATCTCTAAATCAAAGTCGAGCTTTTGACTAAAGAGAAAATGTCGTTTCTTAGCATAAAATGGCAGGAAATGGAGAAATTGCCAAGAGAAGAAAACTGATATGCCTCTTTTTGGAGAAAGTTTAGTTTTCTCCATCATTGTAACTTTGTGTGGTCTTGTATTTGCCATTTTCTGGGTTATGCATAGGCATGCGTCATATTCATGGATTGGGCAAAGTTGGCTCCAAACAAAATAGAGAATCAGGCTACAGCTGCAATAATAACTCCCATAGAGCTAGAAGCAATGGTGCTGAGTCACAATGAGAGACCTAAAGCTAGCAATGTTACTGAGAAAAATTAATTAGAAAATTAAATATGTAGAATGTGGAAAATTCTCAGCATTCATGCAGAGTTGCATTAACTATTCAATGTAACTTTTTATGCTTTCAATGATGAAGGCGGTCATTTTTTTCAGATGCAATTGGTTCAACTTCTTGCTTCTGTTTGCTCTCTTTGGTGCATATTGAAGGAAAGTTGGAGTTGAGGCCAATACTTGTGTTATAATTCTTTAGCTTATGAATCCAAATATCTTTCATGACAATTATACCTGTAGACTATAATTTATTCTCAAAGTTGACTAGTGTTGATTTGTTTTCAAAAATGTTACTTTCAAGACTGTAACCTATGAATACACATTTATATACAAGCTAGTTTCATTTTGTCCATTCTACCATGACTTTCTCATAGCTTCATTTAAATTATGGCTTCATTTACATTTTCATTTCTGCTAATATTTTCCCCCACAATGTCATCCCTAAAAAACAAAAAGAAGTTCAATACCATTATAAGAAGTTCCATGACAATTTCAAGAATTAAATATTTCGCATTTTGGCACAATTTTTTTAACATAAGGATTCGTCATTTATAAACAATACATAATGAATTAAAATTTGTAAAAATTATATAATAATAAGAGTATAAGAAAGAAATTGCCAATTGTCAGTAGAAAACAAAATGTGCACCTTGTTGATAAAGATGTACAAATTAACTTAAATATACTTTTTTTTCCATTTTGTATTTACAAATATGCCTCCGGCACATGGGGCTAGACAATCATATGTCTCAAAAAAACCACCTATATCTGCACCATCACAATTAACGTTACTATTTTGTCGTGAGTTATTTATCATCACATCACTTACATCATGTGGTTGTTGTGCCTATAAGAATTAAAAAAACAATAGTATCATTAGTGAATTGTGAATAAGTTACTAAACATAATGTCATTAGTAATAGTATTCTGGCAAAAGATAAATACCAATTGGGAGTAGGTCATGTCCATAAATAATGGAACACCTTCAATAGAAAGAGAAAACCTATCATTATAAAAGTTAAAGAGTATATAATCAAATTACTAGACTAATTGTTATAACATTGAATCTTTTTTATTAAAAAGTAGACATGTAATGGACATGAAATTGAAAAACAAAATAACAAATCGAACCTCAAGATTAAATGGTAATGTTGGTGCTACAATTGTGTTTGTTTAACTTGAATTGGCAGAGATAACCTATCATCAAAAAAGTGAAAGAGCATATAATCAAAATACTAGACTAATTGTTAAAACATTGAATCTTTTTAATTAAAAAGTAGACATGTAAGAGACATGAAATTGAGAAACAAAATTACAAATCGAACCTCAAAATTAAATGGTAATCTTGGGGGTACAATATAATTTGTTTGACTTGAATTGGCAGAGACAACCTATCATCAAAAAAGTGAAAGAGTATATAATCAAAATACTAGACTAATTATTAAAACATTGAATATTTTTAATTAAAAAGTAGACATGTAAGGGACATGAAATTGAAAAACAAAATTACAAATTGAACCTCAAGATTAAATGGTAGTGTTGGCGCTGCAGTTGTATTTGTTTGACTTGAATTGGTGGAGACAACCTATCATCAGAAAAGTGAAAGAGTATATAATCGAAATACTAAACTAATTGTTAAAACATTCAATCTTTTTTATTAAAAAGTAGACATGTAAGGGACATGAAATTGAAAAATAAAATTACAAATTGAACCTCAAGATGAAATGGTAATGTTGGTGCTACAATTGTATTTGTTTGACTTGAATTGGCAGAGACAACCTATCATCAAAAAAGTTAAATAGTATATAAACAAATAGTAGAATAATTGTTAAAACATTCAATCTTTTTTATTAAAAAGTAAAAATATAAGGGACATGGAATTCAAGAAAAAAAGGTACAAATACAACCTCAAGATTAAATGGTATTGTTGATGCTGCAATTGTAAAATTTACCTAAGTCTAAACTTTTTTGGTTGATTTCCTTTTTTTCATAGCCTTCTCCAACCCACCCCTTAATCTCTTACCTGAAACAGTTTTCTTCTTGATTTTGATTCCTTTAATTCCAATACTGTTCTTTTCACGAATTTCAATCTCATTTTGGTTTAAGTGATTTGTTATAACACTCGAATATTGAACCACCTCTTCAGCTTGTAATCTAACATCGGAGCTTGCAATTGACTGTTGGACAATTGATCCATTACCTTGTAGTCGAGCATTGATGATTTCCAACATCTTCAAAATACAATCTTTAATAATTTTGTAAGTCTCTTCACTCTCAGATGCTTTTGTAACCAATTGAACATATAGCCCACATAATTCTTTATACTGCATACTTTGACATATCTTGGAATCCAAATTATTTATGTTGATTCCAGAATTTTCATCTCCCACGAATCCAAGTTTTGCTTTACACGTCTGCCTTTTGAATATGTACTGACTTGGGATCTCCATAATATTTTTCACAATAAAAACTTTCAAAACATGAGAACATAAAATTCCAGCAAACTCGAATTTTCTATAGCTACAATCAACTTTTCCATGTGAATTGAGGATGAGTGTAGGACGAATTCTAATGAGAAGTTGAACTGTTTTGAACAATGTTGAAATAGAGAAAGTAAAGTTAGGATAAATTGTAAGTTTGCATGAGGTTAAATTGAGAGACATGATCAATACAAGTTAGGATGTCGTATAGGAGGTTTTACCTGAGAGTTACACTTACACGGCCTGTCTATGCTAGTTTATTAGGCCCGTGTATTGACCCTCCACAGGATAACAATTCATTTTGGAGTCTTCAGGAAAGCTGTATTCTTAGAAATCTTCTGTCTAACGATCTAAATATGGAGTCAACCTGGCCTCCGTAGTGAGAGTTATGGTATTTGCACCAGGGTATGTATAAGGTAAGTTTAGGCATGAATAAGTTGAATTCGTTTAGTCATAACTTCTTCCTCCGACCCCCGATTAAGATGATTCTTGAGGCGTTAGGTTTATAATACAGTGTTCTACCTTCCCATAAAAAGTTACAGCCATTGATTTCGAATTCGGAAAGAGTGAGAGGAAGGAAGTAAGGGGTCGATTGGGAGAGCATGTTGGGACATGATGATACTTTGGTTGATGAAGCATATCTTCATCTATATTGAGGTTAAATTTATGCTAGGAAATTATAAGAAATGAGTTTGACTATGATGAGTGATTTGTATGGCCAATGCCATTAAATAATTGTGAGGGAATCTTTATGAAATTATGAGAATGATTATGTACTGATGACGGTTAATGAGGGTTAAATGAAATACCCCTTCAAGGAAATAGACACGTTCAATGAACTAGGGACTAAGAGCTACAGGAGGGACTAAGAGGTGCATGATTTGTGTTATGATTTATAAAAAGACTTTGATAAAGAATTCTTTGAAAAGAATGTAAGTGTATGAAATCATGTTTTCAGAAATGTTTTTGCAAGTGTACAAAATCAAGTTTTGTAAGCGCATATGAAATATCGTTTGCTCATGAAACACAAGTTTTCAAGAAAAGTGCCATTTTGCGCACTAAGTTTACGAGAATATGAAATACATGTTATGTGGGTTTGGTTTGGTCCATTCTGATGTCAAGTGCGCTTAGACTTAAAGGCTTCTCCCGCCTGCCTGCTTGTGGCAAGGAGCTCCTTCAAGGACTCCTCATGTTTATGACTACACAAGACCACTATGTGGGATTGTACTAGATCGTTCTGTTCACGACTACACAGGACCCTTTCGGGAAGTGTGTTGGATCGTTCTGTTTATGGACCTACCAAACCATTCTGATATGCTTATGTGAGCATGATTTGTTCGACATGATGAGTGCATACTTGTTTTTTTTTTTGTATTATTGTGAGTTTTGACCAATTGAGAATTTCATGAAATAAGCATTTTCTAATTATCAAATGCGGAATTGTCATGTTTATGAAAATAGGCGATGAAAATGAGTTTTATAAATGATTTTTGCTTATTCCTTTATTATAAACCTGTTACCCACGAGCTTTCAAGCTCACCCCCTCCTTTTTCCCCACCTTCAGGTGTTTGAGCAAGAGATGGAGTGCAAGCAAGTCAAGGCTTCACCCCCGATTTGTTTATGTTGTGTTTCGAGTTTTGGATTTTGTATTACCAGAATTAGTGGCATGTTAAGAATTATTAGTTCAAGTGATTCATGTATTTTCGGGATTTTTGAGACATTGATGTTTTATGGCTTGGAGTGCCATTTTTAATTTGTTAATCCTATTCTTTGATGTTCATGAAATATGACTTAAGTAAGTTATGATAATGATCGGAAATAAGAATTGTGTATGCATGAGAATTTTAGCGTCGTAATTTCATTGACTTATATTCACGGGCATGACAAGTATTAGTACGCACACGTTTTATGGCACAAGGGGTTGGGCTCCGGAGACGGGGTCCAACATATTTGGTATCAGAGAAGAAGCGATTTCAAGGAACCATGTTCACGTTTGACGATTATTTTGTCAAGAGGTTGGATTCCGATAACGGGATCCAACATAATCTTACAATAAGCATTGATGAGAAACATTATTCAATGAAAAACAGACAAAGCATGATGTCTATTAATTTCTATGTTAAACAGAAAATAGGATAAGGAAATAGGAAATATGATAGTTAAATTACGATTAATGTTTATGTCATATGTAAAATAGTATTAGTGTTTATTGTAATATACTTAGGGTTCTTAACTTTGGTGCCCCAACTAATGTAGTGGAGCCACAAAGGACAAAATAGGCAAAAATGTAGTGACAAGTATTATCCATATATATATTAGTAAAGGCATAAAGCGTCGGGAGTGAATGATTAAAGATAAGGACACCATAATAAGACATTACTTTGAGATGTTAAAGGACTATCTTCATTACAAACCAATGATTAGAGGTAACTTATTGAGAACATCACTAAAATCAAGTCATGTGAGTAAAAAGGTATTAAAGAGAGCCACATACTTGTTGATACTCAATTGGATCAATTTAAGAGATCCATCGTCATGATTAAGTATTATAAATAAAGATAATGGAATATAAACTTCTTTAAAATCATCCATTTTACTGCACTTGGTAAGATAGAAATTATTTCTCATGGAATCACACTAATAAGGGTGCTTATAAGCTTAGGTAAATGAGGAAAGTTTTGTTTGCTAGAGGGAAGGTAACAAAGTTGAGTTTGGGAAAAATATTTTTCTTAATTTATCAATTCACTTTTTGAAGTAGGTAATATCACATGATGATTTGGCTAGTGGTTTTATATCAAAAGTGTTGGAACTAAAAGGTTTTTGGAAAGAAGATACATTATAAGTATTGTTATTATTATATGAAATGGATGAGGATGTAGCACTGGGTATGGTATAGAGCTGAAGAGGGTCAATTATTTACTTGTGATGGAGTATGTTAAGGAGTGACCTTAGAAGAAGACAAATTCCTTACAAATTTTAAAGAAGTGATTGGAATATGAATGACATTTGGACTAAAAGTAGGAATGTTAAAGATAAAGTAAGATATAGAAAAGGGTAAGACAATAGGGTTAGCATCATTATAGGATAGGCCACATCATTTATAGTTTTGGTACTTTAGAATGCATATAACTAAAAAAACGAAGATGCGTGGACAAATTATGTAAGGGTGTAAGACCAGGTTTGCAATCAATGGAGCCAATATACTCATATCTATATGATGGGCAGGTTATAAGTTGAATGTTATATTAAGTTAAATATTTTAAAATTACTTGATACTATGTTCCATCATTCATAGAACTAATCGATTTTGGCTTTTAAGTGATTTTCAATGATTTTGGAAAATTTATCAAACACCTTAAACATATTATATTTCAATTTTTAAGAATAAAAGTAAGATTATTTTGTGAAATAATAATGAAAAATGACATCATCACAAAATTTTCTAGGAGAATTCATAAGTATAGGAGATAAAAGATCTAAATATATAACTTAAAATGGTTTATCACAAAAGATAGAGAACCTTTTTTTAGAAAAAAAATAAATTCATTAATGAGGGAATAAAAAGATGTGATACACACTCGAAGAATAGCTCCATAATAGCACTAAGTCGCTGCAAGTCCTATTCGATTAAGGCTAAACATTACATATTTAAGAAATCATAAAAGACAAAGTGATTGGGTTTTCTAGTGATAAAGAATCAAAGAAAGTTCCAAACTTATCACTCAACTAGGAGGAGCAACTTCTTTGCTCTCTTGATGAATGTATAATGCTTTAGAGCATATTAGAACAATAGGAAAAGAGTATAAAGTAACAGGTATTAATGCCCAAATCTATTTGGTATTTGCTTTTCTATAAGAACATTTCTAGAAGAGCATAATGATTGTTCCTCTGTTTCCCTCGAAATAGACTAACATTCCTGTCTTTCTAAATTTTAGATACTAACCTACCAAAGATGTAGCACCCCACTCTTATAGGACATATCCTTGAACATACCGACGGTATCTGAGAACCTACTCTACGAGGGTGGCATGCTAGAACATTCAAACAATCGAAGCTTATTACAAAATTTTCATAAATCACATGCATATTATAGCAAACCACTGATCAAATTGGGCCCATATTTATATTTCATAAACATCGTAATCACAATTATTATTACACTTATTGATCAATCTCATTTACAAACATTTCCAATTTGGAAAGTTATTACAAACATAATTATTTAAATACACGTGATACAATAATTGCGGAATACATTCTTTAATATAAAATAATGAAAATCTATGCAGACATAAACTGATCCCGACCTCTATCTCTTACTTAAATGTAGTGGCTAGACTCCTATTTGCCTAACGAGATAACTCATCCAAGCCTGAAAAATAATGTTGCAATTTTGGTAAGTTTTGCAAACTCAGTGAGTTAACCATCCTCGATAGCTTCCTCATATCACATCACACATACAGTTCATGTAATCACGTAATTCACATCGATCCACTGTTAATCATTTAGCATCACATATCACTTTGATCACTTCTTTCACTTTTTACATTTAGAGTAGTCAAACAATTCATTTTAATCATTGAAAACATACATATCAATTTTATATGCAATACCCATGAGACTCACTTTCAATTGTTATTGTTGTGACCGAGTGCCTATAACTATCCCATTTCTATTATGGATACCATGCTCATTGATAATTGTCCCGTATCCATTGGGGATACCGGGCTCATTATACATAGTGAGCCTTTGGCTCTTAATCACATTCTGAGCTTTATGCTCTTTTTCATTTTCTGAGCTTTAAGCTCTTTTTCACTGACTACTCCAGTCACAACAACCTTTATGTTTTCATGCATTCATGTAATGAAATGCATCAATGAAATGCATCAATGAAATGCATCAATCACATAAGATCAATCATTCACTTTATTTCACTTTCACATATCATCGGACCTAAGTCCGGCATTCAACAGTTTTGTTGAGTACACATATTTCTATCAGATTCACATACAATGAGCACTTCCTATGTTCTCACATTTATCAAACTCCTCGGACTATTAATGTCCGAAATTGTCTCAATCATATTCACATTCAGTAGTATTTCAATACAGAAATTTAAAACAGAATAAACAAAGAAAATGAGACCATCTAGGTCGACTCACAGTACGCTTCAGATTATCATTAGCTTCCATGATCCGTAAATGTCTGGACGCGGACGTTCTATCCCGTATATCAGCATCGTGCAATACACATATTGCACACACACATTATTAATTGCACAATCTTATCAACACTCAATCATATACATATATATATGTGTGTTGTGTATAATGCATGCTCAATGACAATCCTAGGTATATTACCTAAATTCACATCTTATGTTCATTCTCATTTCATAAATTATATACGTCTAATTAAACTTAGGTTTACACTTCATTTGTACATAATCATTCTAAGTTCACCATTCAATCCTTACCCTTTGTATGTGTCTAGCTTATTCTTAGGCTTACACCTCAAGAACCCTTGGTTATTTTAATATCATAAATCAATTTCTCGTCATTTCTTTTTCCAATATTATATGATCTCATAATACCCAATTCTCATTCACATTTACTTAATACATATTACTCAACTCCTTTGAATCATAATTACAATCATATGAACATCTTCATTCCCATTATACTCATGCCTTTGTTAGTTTGATATCAACAATTCATTCACTAAGTTATAACCTCCATTATTACTTCATACATATCACACATTTAGTCACTTAATCCAAGCATCATTCTAGGTTCAATTCAAGCTCCATTCAAGCCTAAATTAAGTCCAAATGACTAGTGAACGTCTGTTGGGCGGACTTCATGTCTGCTGGGTGGACCTTCTAGGGTTGTCTAGCTTTCTAGCTCCGTCCATGTCCGTTTGAAGGGACATTATATCTGATGGGCGAACCTTCACGGGTCACTTACAGAAATGTGAAATTTTAACCCTTTAGACAGAAAAAGCTCTCCTCAGGGTCTTCATAGAATTTGTATAACTCAAAGTCCTCTTCGAAAGCATACTTAAATGACCTGAATCCGACCTCCATAGAAAAACCTATGCATCTTGCCCCAAAATCTATCCAATTTCATCCATATTTTCCATATTTCTAACTCTTTACTTACTACATTCAACACCTTAGGCTTGGTCTATCATTTCTAGTTCAATTACTCATCATTTCTCCATCATTCTTAACTTCATTTCAGCTCAATATCATCTATAAACAAGTTATAGTTCATGCTTGATCACGAATACTAAAAACAGAACATATACATATATACATTCATCATCAACTTTCTGCACATGTTCAACTTCATTTCCACTTTCATTTTACTTCTAACTATCACCTTAATTCTTCCCATTTCAAGACACCGCATTACTTCCTTTCTTTAGCTCTAGACTCATTTTAGTTCATCTCCAAAACACCCAAAGAAATCTACATTAATACACCAAGAAAACAGAACATAAAACCTATTTTATATTAAAATTTTCTGCACTTTTTCCTACATCATCTTTAATGATCTTTCCATTTCAAACTCATCTCTACAACAACTTATGAAATATTGATCATCTTAAACACAAAAACAAGAAATCAATGTGTTCATTTCTTTACCCACGTTCTAACATATATAAAACACCATTTACTCTATTAATCCAACATTATATTATTCCATAATCTATTACCCATCAAAACACAAAAGCAAGGCATGGATATGTTCATTGTTCACCCACGTTACACATATATTTTCAACATCTTTTTCATGATCATTTTATCACCAACTATCATCATACATGCTTCTATTTAGACAACCCATGACGAACAAAGTTTAACTTACTTGATTAAACTCCAAGCTTCTTCAATCACCATAAGACCCTAGCTTTCCATGGCTTACATGATCATTATCATCATTTAAGGTAGAAGGGTTAGGTATTTTAGTAACAAGATGGAAAAGATAACGAATCTTGAAGAAACAAAGTGAAAGAGTTAGGACGAAAATCAACATGATGAGGGTGAGAGTGAGATGGTCGTGAGTAAAGAAGAGAGCAAATGGAGAAGATGAAGAAAAGAAGCATGTGTCGAAAATGACAAGTGAAAGAACATGAGATGGTCTTTAATTTAGGTAAATAAAATCGTGAGTGGTGAGTAGTGAGTGGCAAGTGTTGTGACACTGAACATGAGATGGTCTTTAATTTAGGTAAATAAAATCGTGAGTGGTGAGTGGTGAGTGGTGAGTGGCAAGTGTTGTGACACTTGTCACTTTCCACTTGTCATTTTATTGTGGTCTCCAATTGACTCTTTTAAAAAGCTAGTCCATTTGTCTCCAATTTCTAATCCAGTTGTCTCCAAATTTTAAATGACACTTGTCATTAAATCTTAATGTCACTTATCACTAATTTCTACTACCATTTGACACTTATTTCTAATGCTGTTTATCAATTATCTTGCCACTTGATATTTTTCCTAATCCAAAAATACTTATAATTTTAGAAAATTCTCAAATTTCACCAAAAAGTATAAATCAATACTTAATTCACCAAATCAATTTTCAAGAAAAAATATTCACTATTCACTTCATAATCACATTAAAACAATCATTTACACCTAGAAATGTCAAATGAGTGTAAGAACAAATCATTGTAATATGTGCAATAATCAAATTCACGTGTATGTATACTATATTATGCATGAGCATGAAGTGCATTTTCTAATCTCTCATTATTATTTCTCATTTACATAAATAGGATTCTAACCCTTAGTATGGAATTAGATGTTACAATTGAGGTGTAAAGGTATTAGGCTATTGAGTTCCTTCCTTTATGTTATTTTTGTTGTTCTCATACTAAGCCACTATTTTGCTTATGTAGTGAACAATCTCAAATTGCATATGTTATCTTCAAGGATTGTCAAGGAGCAGATACTGTTGTCCTTCTTTTCGCAAGTAATTTCTTTCAGCATTGTGTTGAACTATGTCTTTTGATATTCTTTCCTTTGATGTCTATTTCGGCCAGCATTATGAGCTCATGGTTGACCTGGTGCTTTCATTGGAAAGGAAATAGCTATGGTATCATTTATCTCTGTTATGAAAGTTTTCTCATATATTTACTTCAAAACCTAATGCCATTTGTCTCATGCGTTTAACGCATGGGACGACGCACAGCTGTGCTCTGTGCGTTAGCGTTAATAAGGCAGCAAAGGTTAGTATATATATAGAATTTTAATTGTCAATTAAAAAGGAGGGCTTTTATCTTGGGTCTTAAGAACAGACAGTGCCGTCACTGATACATATATATTGCTTGTCTTATAGGAACAGAGGAGGAGCATGAGTATAGGGAAGAGACCCACACTTGGGTTTAATCGATGGACATTTAGGAACAAAGGAGAGTGTCGGCATAAGGAGAGAAGCCAAGAGTTTTGAGTGGAGGGATTTTAATGGTCAAATCATTACATCACATAGGGGAGAGCGCCGGCAGAGACAAGTTGAAAAACAGATTAACATTTGTCTTGTATTTTTAATGGAGGATGGTCTTATATGAAACAGTGTCGGCGTAGAAGGGAGTAGGCTTTATTTTGTCTTGTGATTTTATATTGCTACAGCTACAGGGGTCGGCGCTGGAGAAGAGGCATACATGAAGAACAGTTGACGTTGCGTTGGACGAGCATAAGACGTTGGAGTGTACCGATTTTTAACTGCCTCTTTCATCCACGGTATTAGACAGAAACAAAGCATAGAGTGCGCGAGACATGGAGCTGTCATAGATGAATTAATCCTTCATTTTAGCTGTCCCACCGTGAGCATTATTATTGCAAAATATATATGACTCATTTTTGGAACATAAAAATGAAGATGATAGGCTAATTTTCCGACACCGGTTCGACGGGGATATTGACGCCAACTACAATTAAGCTATTTTTGTCATTTTAAAGTTGCAATTTATTTTTGGATTGATGTGTTGTTGATATTAATTTTGATAGTTCGGAATTAATGATCTTGATAGATTATTTTGATCGTTTTATTTCGAACCTGTTGCTAAATATTAATTGTAATCCGTAATTGTTACTTTTAATATTTGTGAGTAGCATCTAACGATCGTTTATCGTTGGAAACAACATAACTTAGGTTAGATAACCCGAACGTGTGAGGTTACTGCCTATATTGATTGTTTTCCTATTCATACTGCGACTGCCAAATTGATTCTAGAGATCGTATCCTAGGTTATTCGGGAGTTAGATTTAATTAATGATCGTATCTTGGTTAAATACAACCTAAGGAAAAATCGAGATTTGTAGAGCTTTCTATTAGTCTCAAATCAATAGTTCGAAAAGAATCGTAAAGACTTTCGAATGACAAAATATGCTTGATTGTGCTTAGGCCGAGATTGACCCTAGAACCGGACCTCACTCATACTTGACACTTTTCTCATTTTCGATTATTTATTTTAATCTGTTTTCAATAGTTTAATTTTACTTTAATTTTCTAAATTGTTTTAACACCAAAAATCCCCCTTTATTTTCCTTGCATCAATTAATTTCATTCCGAAAATTAACCGAACATTTCCTGTGGATTCGATCCCGACTTACCACAACTACAAATTTTAATGTGCAGAGTCAGGTAAATTTTGCAGTGCACTCGACACGCGTTGTCATTAAGGTATATTGAAATTAAGTTAGGTTTATTAAGTTTAATTAATTTTTATTAAAAATAACATTAAAATTTTATATTTAATTTAAGTTAATCCTAATATGTTAGTTCTATTGTAACATTTAGCATCCACGTAGCACATTGGTATATGATATTAACGTGATGTATAACGGATAAAGATTTAATTAATTATATCCAAATTTTCATCTATTCAAGTTTAATTTTAATATTTTGAAAACATTATAGTCTATTTCTAATGCTTTAAACTTTAAATTCAACTTAGATTTTGATGAAATGTTAATATCAAATTTACACTTTTTACTTAATTGCCTCTTAAAGAATAGTATAATTAGGAGGAGCTCCCCAAAGAAATTTTAATGTTAGTCAGGAATTTGAGTTTTAATGTTGAAGCCTTTCAAGAGAGAGCTTTCTAAATATTTGTGTTGGCACAAGTTTAAGTTGCATTAATCAAAATTATTACTTAAATTAAATTATTTATAAACATAATTAATAGATTATTATATATTTTTAAATGTCTATTATATTAAAAAAAATCTTAACTATCTATTTTATTGAAATCTCTGTTTACCTAGTCACTATCTTACTCAAAATAGCTATTATCATGTTGATGTTACCAATAAAATTGTAGATATACTTTTTACTTCGTAAGTTTAGAAGCAAAATTTATGGGCATGCTTTGATTCAATCTTAATATCATCTTTAGCTATTTTGAGGACTAAATTAAGTGACAAGATCTAATAGAAAGACATTTTTCTTAGAGTTTTGAAGTAATAGTTGAAACATAATAAAATGTTAACAGTGGTTTTATAAGGTTAAAAGTCTTCAAATGCATTTCTCCGGATAGTTGTATTGATCCCAAAGCATAGATTATTTAACCTTGATAGTGAGAATTTAATTGTTGGTAGAAATATAATATTCTCAACTTGAAATATCAAGGAATAACAACCTAAAAAGTTCTTTAAAGGCAACAACTCATGTCCTTCACAAAAATATATGAATCTTGAATATTTAGCTTTTTAGTGATTATGTTAAATTTTGTGTTACTAAGTTCAAATAAGCTGAGTACATATAAATTTAAATAAAGCTCCATCCTAAAATTAATTAATAGTAAGAAGAGTAATTCATTATGTTTATATACAAGGTCATATATTATTTATATATAGGACAAACTCTCATATATATTTTAACATATTAGATATAAATCTTACAACATATCAATTAAGTAGCATAAAAAATGAATGGATGACAAAATGGGATGGAAAAAGTCACGATAATGAAAAGAAATAAGATATGGTAGTTAACAAAAACACATGATCTTCTCCGCAATATCTTTCTCCGTAATCTCATAACCATTATTTTTTATCTCATTGATCAATTTTTTCATAAATGAAAAATAATCACTAATCCTTTTATCTTTTCCTTGCTCCATCAATTTGTATTGCCTTCCCAAACCTTGTAGTCTTGTTCATTTAACTGTGTCTGCTCCTTCATTCGTTTTGAGCAGAACATTTCAAGTCTCTCTTGTTTTAGCAAGAAATATTTTTTCAAGAATGGGCAACACAACAGACTGACAAATTAAAAACAAAGCCTTTTTATTTAATAAATGATCACGAACTATTTGTAGTGATTCTTCAGCCGTTGTTGTTTCTTTTTCTTCCAAGTCTTTCTCCAAAATTTCACTATATTCGTTGCTTTTCAAATATTACTCCATCAAGCATTTTCATATCATAAAATTGTTTTTGCCATCAAACTTGAAAATAGAGAATTGCATTGGTTAAATTTCAGTTGTTGAACTCGAAACCATCTTGACCTACTTAACTTCATCAAGCATTTTTACATCGCAAAATTATTTTTTCCATCAAACTTGAAAATAAATAATTGCATTGGTTAAATTTCAGTTGTTGAACTCGAAGCCATCTTGACCTACTTAAGCACTTTAACTCAGCTATAATACCAAATGTTGGCAAATTAAAATTACCTAGAAAATGAATTTTGACGTCTAAAATACGCACTCACAATTTTATTGATTGAGAGAATACAAATTTTACAAAAACAAATTCACAGTACAATCTCTCGCAACCCAAAAACCGGTTATGCATTAGCAACTCAATTTCAATTGTTAATTTGACCAACTCATAATCTTCATGATTAAGTTACAACAAAAATTAATTTTAATCTATTTTGATTTTAATTACTTACTTTATTCTCTTAGTGTCAAAAAATTTTGCTATCAAAACTTTTATAAAAATCCATAACATCAAAAGGACACGTCGATGATCTAGTCCGATCCTCCTAAGGCACGACCCAAATTTTTGTCAAACTTGATTTAAGTGGTCCGAAACTTGCTTATATCTTGAATTGTCCCTACTCAGCTTGACTTGGCCTATCAATTTCTCTTTATCATGTTCGTCGATCCCTCTTCAATAGAAGCCAAATATTATTTGATAACTCCGATACATTAAAAAAAATACATGATTAGAGGAGAAAGACAACAGTAATCTCAGACAATTGATAAAAAAGAGGAGAGTACAAAACCAGGTGGCGTTATTCATAAGGAAGTACAGAGTCATGGTCAGACTCTAAATTTATTACCAGTCTAGCAAACTGAAGCAACATTTTGGAAATGCTGATCTGCAGCCAAGGAATGAACTTGAGTTTATCTTAATGTTGAGAGGACGTTGTCCATTCCTTTCCGCGGCTTGCAAAGAGCCTCCAAGGGCTCAAGTTTTGGCATACTGAGTCCTATTCCCTCTGTCATGTCGATCTTCTCTTCACTAATCCTGGACCATTCAAAACATTGAATCAGTGCACCCAACGTCAGTCCTATTGTTCTCCTTCCTAAAGCAGCTCCAGGGCACATCCTCCTCCCTGCACCGAAAGGAACAAGATTATACCCTTCCACTTTTCCACCTTCAAATCTCTCAGGCATAAATTTTTCTGGCTCAACCCAATACTTCGGGTTCCTGTGGATCTTCCACGCATTGACCAGCAATATTGTGCCTTTTGGCACGTGAAAATCACTAACGATGCAGTCCTCAGACGACTCGTGTGGAACCAGAAGAGGACCTGCTGGATAAAGTCGAAATGTCTCGTTTATCACATTTTGCAGATAATTCAGACTCGGGAGGGTTGCTTCATCCACCAGACGTCGTACTCCAACAACGGCTTCTATATCAGCCACAGTCTTTTGCATAGCTTCTGGATTGTTGAGAAGAAGTGACATTGCCCAATCCATGGTTATCGCAGAGGTTTCTGATCCTGCTGTGAGCATTTCCTGCACCACATAAGCAGCAGTAATTAACTCTGAGGTTGTCAGATCAATACAGGTGAAAATTCCATCATATTAGTAGTATAGCATATGGGTTCATTACCATTACAACAGCTTTGATGTTCTCATCAGGGTAGAGCTCCGGTTGAGTCTCTTGCAGCGATAACATAGCATCAATCAACGTCGTCCCACTTTCTCTGTCAATTGAATTTAACCCAGGCACTCCCAAAGACGATTCCGCTCTTTTCTTTCTTTCTTCATTAACAAGGTATTGCACAAAAGCATCAACTTTCTTCATGACTCGTATCATCCTCCTCTCAATTCCTTGGAAATCAACCCATTGTAGGACTGGGAAAAA
>JANIHZ010000002.1:5674311-5699198 GCA_027478365.1 Erythroxylum rufum
CGCTTACCGCTACTACATTAATTTGTTTTAACGGAAGTGATTTCTTTTATATTTGGTTGCAGGCGACAGCATCACCAAATTTTGGCGCCGTTGCCGGGGAATTTTTGACGGTTTATGTACGTTACGCGTTCAAACCAATCAGATAATTTACAGTACAATCCTACGATCGAAAAGACAGCGAAAAGACTGAGGAAATAGACCAAACAACACAATGAAACGCAGAAGATGGATAGGATAGTTGCCAACCGCACTCTTCGTGAACTAGCCGCGCCAACTGACGAGCAACAACCCCATTGCATCAATTTTCCAAATTTAGGTGATAATAATTAAAATCTGGACTGATTCACTTATTGCCTATTTTCAGGGGTTTACCGGGAGAAGATCCATACAAGCGCTTGAAGGAATTCGATGTAGTTTGCATGGGTATGAAGCCAACTAATGTGACGGAGGAGTAGATTAAGCTGAGAGCTTTTCCGTTTTCTCTTAAAGATGACGCACAAGATTGGCTATATTATTTAGCTTGAGAGAACGTGCAGACGTGGGCTGAGATGAAGAGGCTTTTCTTCGAAAAGTATTTTCCAGCATCGAGAGCAGCCAATATTCGGAAAGAAATTTGCGGAATTCGTCAATATACAGGGGAAACACTTTACGACTATTGGGAGAGATTTAAAAAATTATGCACTAGCTGCCCACACCACCAGATAACTGAACAATTATTAATTCAATATTTTTACGAGGGACTTTTACTTTCTGACAGGAGCATGATTGGCGCTGCAAGCGTTGGTGCCTTAGTCGACAAAACGCCAACAGCTGCAAGAGAGTTGATCGCAAACATGGCTTCCAACACGCAACAATTCGTAATCCATATAGGTCATGGGTGAAAGGGCGTGAATGAAGTTATTGCGACCTCGTTAGAAAAGAGATTGGATGACCTCACTTCTTTGGTGCGACAGTTAGCGATCACGAAAAAGGAAGAAGCTAAGGTATGTGGAATTTGCTCAATGTTAGGACATACTACTGATTCATGTCCGATTTTGCAGGAAGCCAATGCAGAACAGGTGAATGCCGTGAGTGGATTTAATGGGCCAAATCAAAGGAAGTACAACCCAATCTCCAATACCTATAATCCGGGATGGCGCGATCATCTGAACTTGCGATATGGGAATCCTCAAGGGCAATAATCATCCACGAATTTTCAGCCATATAGACCACCATATATGTCACGTTAGAACCCAAATATGACGTCAACTGCTGAAGGTAAGTCTTCTTTGGAAGATATGGTGCAAACTTTGACCACGAACACTTTGACGTTTCAGCGGACTACGGAAGCAAGTATTCGAAATTTGGAGAATCAACAAAGGAATTTTGAGAATTAGTTAAGTCAAATTGCAGCTGCTGTTAACTGACTAAAAGCACGAAATTTCGGTAATTTTCCAACACAACTGGAGGTTAATCCTAGACAAAGCACAAAGGCTATCACATTGCGGAGTGGTAAAGAACTATCGGAACCAATTCCAAAAGATTCCAAACGAGAAATAGAGGAAGAAATCACGCACTTACCTAAAGAGACACAGAAATTCGTGATCAACAAGGTGCTTCCACCTCCTTTTCCGAGTCGATTAGCAAAAGCGAAGAAGGAAGAACAAGAAAAGGAAATTTTGGAGACTTTTCGAAAGGTTCAAGTAAATATTCCTCTCCTTGATGCAATTAAACAAATTCCACGATATGCTAAATTCCTTAAGGAGCTTTGTACGTAAAAGAAGAAATTGAAATTCGATGAGAAAGTTCAATTAGGCGAAAACGTTTCAGCTATCTTACAAAAGAAAAAGCTTCCACCAAAATGTCAAGATCCAGGTATGTTTACTATCCCGTGCCAAATTGGTAATTTGCGAATTGAAAGAGCTATGTTAGATTTAGGTGCGTCCATTAATGTCATGCCATATGATGTGTATAAAGCTTTGAATGTTGGATCGCTTAAAGAAACTAACGTAGTAATTCAATTAGCGGATCGATCAAATGCTTACCTGAAAGGAGTATTAGATGACATATTGGTTCAAGTAGGAAACATGCTTAAAGAAACTAACGTAGTAATTCAATTAGATGACACATCCTCTTCCACTCCGATTTTATTCGGAAGACCATTTTTGAAAACGACTAGAACCAAAATAGATGTTTATGATGGGTTGTTAACTATGGAATTTGATAGTGACTTAATTAAATTCAATATTTACAATACCATGAAAATTCCAGATGATGAGCAATTTGTTATCTCTGTAGATTTCATTGATACATGGATGCAGGAAAATTGGAGTTTGGAAATCATAGATGACGTGGAATTAGTGGAGAATGCATCAATTGGGCATGGGAGTGAAGAATCTGCGTCAATTGGAGAAGACCAGCAGAATGTGTTAACCTGGAACAATAGGGATGGGAAGTTTGAGTCATTTGGAGACTTAAGGGAGAACGTAAATAACGCACAACATTGTATTAAGCGACCATTTCACCACAATAGCTTAAGCTGTTGTGTGAGGCCAACTTAATTAGTTTTATTCACTAACACACCCCCTCAAGTGAAAGCCCTTTGGGCTTGAAACTTGCACAGACCCACTTTACCATGTGTTGAATAATAGGTGGGTGGTAGGATTTGAACTTACGACTACTTGGTTATAGAGGCTCTGATACCATATTATGCGATCATTTCACCACAATAGCTTAAGCTGTTGTGTGAGGCCAACTTAATTAGTTTTATTCACTAACACATTGGCCAGCTAAGAAGCAATTCACGTTATTTAGAGAATTCAAGGCAGAAACGTCACAGTGGAATGGGAATGAGGATTCGGTGGTGCTTGACAACAAGGAGGAAGCATTATTTCACAAATTCAAGGAGACCAAACCATCATTCCTCTAGCAACTCACGTCCGTGGACACTTCCCAAAGAATAGACAAGTTGCTGCCGTCATTGACTAGTCCACCAACAATAGAATTAAAAAGCTTACCTAGTCACCTTAAATACATCTTTTTAGGTGAAAAAGATAATTTGCCTTTGATTATTTCTAATCAACTTTCGGATGTGCAGGAAAGCCAGCTTATCGATGTTTTGAAGGCACATAAAGAAGCTTTCGGTTGGACAATAGCTGATTTGAAGGGAATTAGTCCTACCATATGCATGCACCGAATTTTGATGGAAGACGAGGCGAAAGAGGTAAGGCAACCGCAACGTTGTCTGAACCTACCCATGATGGAAGTAGTGAAGAAAGAGATTTTGAAACTTCTTGACGCAGGCATTATTTATCCAATTTCGGATAGTAAGTGGGTAAGTCCGGTACAGGTCGTACCAAAGAAAACTGGTGTTACAGTAATTGAAAACAGCAATGGTGAGTTAATTCCGAGTCGCGTTCAAAATGGTTGGAGAGTATGTATAGATTATAGGAAGCTTAATGCAGTTACTAGAAAAGATCACTTTCCGCTTCCTTTTATTGATCAGATGCTTGAAAGACTTGCTGGAAAATCTTACTATTGTTGTTTAGATGGTTATTCAGGATATCATTAGATTTTGGTGGCACCAAAGGATCAGGAAAAGACGACCTTCACATGCCCATTCGGTACCTTCGTTTACCGAAAAATGCCATTCGGATTGTGCAACGCACCAGCGACATTCCAACAGTGTATGGTAAGTATTTTCTCAAATCTTGTGGAAAATTGCATGGAAATTTTTATGGATGATTTCACGGTATATGGGGAATCTTTTGAAACATGCATTATTAACCTTAAAAAAGTGCTCAAACGTTGCATTGAAACTAATCTGGTTTTAAATTACGAAAAGTGTCACTTTATGGTTAATCAAGGCATTATTTTGGGCCACACTGTTTCTTCTAAAGGAATTGAAGTCTATAAAGCCAAGATAGACATTATTCGATCTTTATCTTACCCCGCTAATGTGCGGGAAGTTCGTTTTTTTCTTGGTCATGCAAGATTTTATCAGCGATTTATCCAGGATTTCTCCAAAATTGCGCAACCCATGTGCCAATTGCTCTAAAAGGATATGAAATTCGACTTTGACCAGCAATGCCGAAGTGCGTTCAAAGAGCTAAAGGAGTGTCTCACTACAGTTACCGATTATTCAGCCACCACGTTGGGACATACCTTTCAAATTGTTGTGTGATGCATCAGATTATGCCGTAGGCATTGTGCTGGGACAAAAAGTGGATAATAAGGTACCTCATGTTATTTATTATGCTTCTATGACACTTAATGATGCCCAGAAAAATTATTCCACAACAGAGAAGGAGTTTTTAGCGGTCGTCTTTAGGTTGGAAAAATTTCGGTCATATCTGCTGGAGACCAAGGTGATCGTCTACTCCGACCATGCAACATTAAGGTACTTGGTAAACAAGAAAGAATCCAAGCCAAGATTGATTCGATGGATATTACTGCTCCAAGAATTCGACGTAGAAATTCACGACAAGAGAGGAGCAGAGTATCTGGTGGCCGATCACTTAAGTCGGATTACATCAAGTACTACGTCTGATGTTCTTCACGACAAATTTCCAGATTAGAGCCTTTTCGCCATTCAACAGGTAACCCCTTAGTATACGGTCATAGTAAACTTTTTAGTAACTAAGTCGTTACCTAATGATCTGTCTATAGCTGAAAAAGATAAAATCAAGTGAGAGGCTAAGTATTATGTATGGGATGAACCTCACTTATGGAAATTTTGTTCTGATCAGATTGTTAGGAGATGTGTCACAGATGATGAAATTTCATCTATCTTACAATTTTGTCATTTATCTGTGTGTGGGGTACATTTCGGCCCCAAAAGAACTGCTTGAAAAATTTTAGAATGTGGACTATTTTGTCCTAAGTTATTTTATGACTCTTACATGTTTTGCAAGTCTTGCGATCGTTGTCAAAGAACAGGTAACTTGGGATCCAAGAATCAAATGCCATTGACAAACATTCTGGTATGTGAGATTTTTTATGTATGGGGAATAGACTTTATGGGTCTTTTCCGTTCCTCTTTTGGTAAGAATTACATCTTATTGGCGGTAGACTATGTTTCTAAGTGGGTTGAAGCTAAGGCTACTGCATCTGATGATGCTAAAACGGTAATTGATTTTGTTAAATTAAATATTTTTGTCAAGTTTAGAATGCCTCGAGCCATCATTAGCGATCGAGGGACACACTTTTGTAATAAGATTTTCGAAGCATTGATGAAAAGATGTGGCATTACACACAAAGTCTCTACCACCTACCATTTGCAGACGAGTGGGCAAGCTGAGGTATCCAACAGGGAAATCAAGTCCATATTAGAAAAAGTGGTAAACCCAAATCGGAAGGATTGGAGTCTTCGACTGGATGATGCTTTGTGGGCTTACCAGACTGCATACAAAACTCCTATAGGCATGTCACCTTATAGGTTAGTTTTCAGTAAGCCTTGTCATTTACCGGTGGAAATCAAACATCGAGCATATTGGACCAAAAGCCAAGCACGAAGGGACTCTAACCTTAGTATGTCTTTTGCCGACGATCACCCACCCCCACTGCCGGCGACCACTCCAACACCGACACCAACACTGACACCGCACACATACCCAGCCCCTAGGACCAGACTCCGGTCAAAAAGAGGAAAGGAGGTGGAAACCCGGACCCGATTGAACACCAGAACAGCAGGATGCAGTTCCTCCGTGTTGCCTGAAGACACCGAAAAATTCGAACAGCTCCGCTAACGCTAGATTTCCCCATGTAATTCGATTCATTCTGACACAATTGAGGCATTACGTGTGTATGATTCTTTTAGGCAGTTAATGGGTCATATTGCATGGAGTGCTTTTGCCCGAATTGATTACCCTGCTTTTGAGGAATTAACTAGGGAATTTTATACCACGTTTCAATTTAATTGTGACACGGATTTTGACTTAAACACGAAGGAAGCTGCTGAATTTCGTTTAATGGGGAAGGAATTTGCATGTTCAATTGCTGAATTTAATGTGGCTTTGGGATTTATATCTACTACTGAAACTGAATCCGAGTTATTTATCACCTCCCAATGTGATTTTCATGCTGATTTTAATCCTTTGAAATTGTGGCATCAATGGTCTGCCGATACCTGTCCTTACAATGCTAGCTTGTCCAAAAGTTCTTTTCTTATTAATCCCATTCACAGGATTATTCATAGGTTGCTAGCATTTAATTTTTCTGGTCGGAAGGATGCTGTGGGTACTTTATCAAAAGTCAAATTTTATTTCATGTGGTGTATGGATAGGCATATTCCCGTCAACTTAGGTTTTTGGTTTATACATCAATTTCATTCTGTGTTGCGTAAGAAATCTAAAATGTTAATCCTTGGTTCCTATATCACACAGATGACAGTTAATTTGGGTGTGTTAGATCTTGATAATACTGATATGACGGTGGCTTATGAACTAGAACCATTGGATATAAACTGTTTATACAGGATGGGGATTGTGGATCTTAGCCAAGGTCGCCTCGCTTTCACACTTCCCGGATGAACTACCTTCCCAAAAACACGAACTTCAACTAGCCGATGTCGGATACTACCAGATGCACCTAGCAATCCACCACCGGCGGAACCTAGCTCACATTCCCAACAACCTGCCAACTTAGATGCTGACCTTAGCCGACCTGAAAGAACAATGCACCGTTTAGAGAACAACTTGATGGCCTACTGGGAGTCCAAAGGATTTCAACCACCATACCCGCCAACACCTTGATCTCGACACCTCCAAACAGAGAAGCTTTCTTTAACTCTTTTCCTTTAATTTTTATGCTTCTTTAACATTGCAGACAATGTTGGTTTAGGTGTGGGGAGTCATTTAGCATTTTGATGTGGAAAATTTTGGCTTTTGTGTGACTATTTTTGGATGGTTGTGGCTATTTTGTTGATTTTTGTATCGAATTGCATGTTGAACCTTGAAGCTTGGTCATATTAGTTTGGAAGAGATTGAGGACATGCATGAAGTTGATTTGGGCTAAGTAAGTTTTAAGATGGAACATGTGATTGATTGCAATAGTTGATCTCATAGACTTAGTTAAAATTCTGACATTGGAGTGAGGAAGTAAATTGTGGACTTAAGGTGAATTCTTAACATCAACCTATGAGCAAACCTTGAGCAGAAATGACATCATCTTTATGTCATACTATTTCTTTGAATTGTGTGATGCTCCTCTATTTATGTTGCCTTCAGAACTTGCATGGTTTGTTTGATCACATGGGATATAGAAGTGATTAAGGCCTTCTTTATCTTTATACCATTAGCCTAAAGTTGACCAACCTTTTCAATTGTCCTTTGCAAACACTTTTTGAGCCTTATCCTTATTCTTCAATTAATCACCTCACATTAAAACCCAAAACTCCATTAGCCTTTCCCCTTCACAAGTTAAATAAAGCATTAAGTAAATTAGGACTTTTGTCATCTATTGTGTTCTGAGGTATTCTTATAGGTACTTCTACTCAATTGTTGTTATTTTTTATTGTTTCCCCCTTATTCCTAGCGTATTCGAAAAGAAAAATAAAAAGAAAGGAAAAAGGGAAAGGAAAAAACAAAAAAAAGAAGAAAAACAAAAACAAAAAGAGAAAAAAAAAATCGGAGAAAAAGAAAAGAATGAATAAAGCGCAGTAGCTTTAGTTAGTATGAGTAGTTGTAGTCCTCTTCATTCATGTTTATCTCAGAATTTTAATTACATGTCCCGTTTGCGTAATCCTTTGTGAATGCTTGTGATGAAACCTTTGTCATCTTTTTACCTCACCTATGAACTTAGCCCCATTACAACCTTGCATAAAGTCCTCATGATCTATTAGCCTATGTGATCTGAATGAATGAAAATTGGTGAAACTACAAGCCAATGGTAGTGCAACATGATAGAGTGAGATTTGAGCGAAACACCTTACCCGCAAACACTTGAGTGTGAGAGTGAAATCCGTGAGAAGAATTCACTTTGATTTCATGTTTGCTTTTGAACAAAGATGCATTATTTTGACTTTGTTTATTTGCATTGGTGAAAAGCAATTATGAGATGTGTTGCAAATTGAATCTTACTAGCATAAGTTGATGGATTGTGTGCACTTGATTTCTGAAGGATGAATTGATTGAGTCTAATGGTTTGATATGTTGCTCGAGGGTGAGCAAAGGTTCGGTGTGGGGGAATTTGTTAAGTCATTTAAATTGCATAAATTCTGGACTTAATTATAGTTGATGTGTTGAAATTTTTATCTGAAATTGATGGAATTGCTCTATAATTGTTTACAGATGGTTTTCAACACCCTAAGGATGAAAAAGGATCAAAAAGATGCAAAAGAAGGAAAGAAATCCAAAATCCCCAATTTGGCCGAAATTCAGAGAATAAGCGTGGGCACGCCTAAGGATGGAATCTGGAGTCTGCAGATAAAATCCCAGAATTTAATTCCAATTAAAATACAATCGTTAAAGATCCTCTTGCCATCTTTCCAAGAAGTCTCCCACCGAAAATAGAAGTACACCTAATCTAGACAAAATCAAGACAAGATAATGAAGAGATTTACATCAAATAGGAGGCTTAGGTTGATTGCCGCATATATAGATACATGTATTAGGGTTGGGGGGGATCGGATGTTCTTTTGCTTTAGGGGGCTGCCGCACCTTCTTTTCTTCTTGCTTTTACATTTCTACAGATTATATTAGGAGTTTTCATTTATTTTCATCAAAGACCAGGGATGGAGACATATGGATTTGTTAATTCTTTTGATTTCAATTCAAGTATGAGTAGCTAAGTTTTCTTATCTTGGTTGAGGGATCCATGTTACATGTTATTATGGTGAGATAATTCAGATATGTTTTATGAGTGATGAACATTGAATATCTTTAAATCTGTCTTTCCAATTGGATTCGTTATTTTCTAGGTGTGCAACTAGAGATTAATTGATCCAATCGCTAGGTTAACGGAATATGACGTTCAATTTTGGTAACCATAAGTAGCAATTAGGATTAATCTCTCTACGTTAGAGTCGGAAAATTCTAAGAAGGTATTCACTTGATTGATTACATGTCATACATGTATTTCACTTGTCATTGGTTCTTGATTCTTAATGCTATTATTCAATTTTACCTATGATCATATCGAGGTTATTGTTTAATAAGATTGTTAGAATACATGTTTATAGTCATTACACTTAAGAGAAATTTCCCCCCAATGAATGTTTATTAATAATTGAAATTTTATGTCGAGGATCCATAATAGCATGATAACATCAGTGACCCAAAACCAAGGTATTTTTCCTATTGAATTTTCAGATTTAATTATTATTTCAATTTGTGATTTTCCCTTGTGATTTTTATTGTTATTGCCGTGAGTGAACAACAACCCCCCTTTTCTTATTTTCGTTATTTGTGCCGTTTGAATTTGTAATTCCATAATCGTGAAATTCCTCATGGGAACGATATCCACTTACCGCTACCACATTAATTTGTTCTAGCAGAAATGATTTCTTTTATATTTGGTTGCATGCGACAGCAACACTAGTGTTCCACTTCTCCCTTGGATTTGTAATTTGTCTTATATACCCATTTGACATTGGTAGGTTGTAAAGTGCTTAAGTCTTAAGTTTTATTCTTTTCTGTGGCACATATTTCTTCATCCATTGCTTTAGTCCAGCGATCATCATTCACTGCTTCCTCAATCATTGGGCAGGAGATACCAACAATCACCATTCAACTACAAGATATTGTTTCAGTACAGGTTCAACAATGGTTTCTTAATGCAGCAAGAAGCAAAACATCATTGCTTTATCAAGCACAGGGGCGGAATATGTAGCTGCAACTATGGCTACACAAGAGTGTATTTGGCTGAAGAGGTTGATTGAAGATATGGTGTCTAAGACTGACTATGATGTGCAAATCAAATGTGATAATGAGAGTACCATCAAGCTTGCATCAAATCTTGTCTTTCATGCACGAACAAAGCATATTGAGGTTTGTCATCATTTTGTTTGTGAAAAGGTGTTGAGTGAAGAAATTGAGTTAGTAAACATTCGTACCAATGATCAAGTAGCTGATATTTTTACCAAGGCTTTGGTAAAACCAAAGTTCCAATACTTCAGAGAGGCTCTTGGGGGTTGTCGATGGTGAGTTTACACTAAGAGGGAGTGATAAAATTAGTGCAAAACTCAAAATCGAAGAAACACAGGCCATGTGTTTTTCCAGATGTTTGCCCGTTTTTGCTTTGCACACTTATGCTGATATAGGGACTGATCGTGCTTAATGTTTTTAGGCATTTTTCTCTCAATTTCGTGGTTCTTTAGTACTCATTCTTGTTCCTTAATTTTAAAAAATAAAACTAACATTGAGTTAATGGGTAGTTTAATCAAATTAGTGGGTAGTTTGATTTCCTTATTTCATGTTGCTGATGAGATTGTTTCGCTAATTTTTCTCATTCCATGTTCATGTAAAGCTATAATAAATAACTGTTGATTATTCAATAAAAGATGCAATTTTCAAAATAATTTCTCTGTGTGTTTTATTTCTTTCATTATCTTTTCCTCTCTTCCAATTTTTTGTTTCAAAGATCATATATTTTTCTTATATAGGACAAATTCTTTTTTATATTTTAACATATTAGATATAAATCTTACAACATATTAATTAAGTAGCATAAAAAATGAACAAATGACAAAATGCGTTGGAAAAACTCATGACAATGAAAAGAAATGAGATATGGGAGTTTACAAATTTGCTTTGTGAAAAATGTTATTTACTTGAAATTGATATTTAGAAAAACTGTTATGCAAATAGAAAATTTTAGAAGCAGGAACAGATTACATGTTCTTATCATTTTATGTTTATCCTATTTTATAACATTTATTTATCCAATACAATTAAAGCTTAGTTTATCCTTTTTCCTAACCTAAGCACACCTTCCTAAGGTGATACTCTCAGAAACAATTCATCTTTTGCTTGATATTTTACATCTCTTTAGTGTTAATACACTTAACTCTGATGTCTATCTCAATATATTTCATATCTCTGGTGTTTATCCACTTAACTCGTTTATCTTTCTTGAATCAGTTAATTTTCTAACACAGATCAATTTCACTTATCAACAGTGTCTTGAATCAATTCGGGTCTTCAACTATTTTAGGCCTTATTTATCCCAATATAAAGGAGGACGACTCTTTCTTTCGTATAACGCTGCATACGGGACACTTAGGGATGTCAATGGGCTAGGTTGGGCTAGGTTGGATGGCCTGCGGGCTAGCCCGTGCCTCGACGAGCCAAAGCTGGTCGGTCCATAGTGAGATGGGCCACGGGCAGGTCGGGCCGGCTTGGCCCATCCTAAATTTTAAAAATTTACAAAATGACGTCGTTTTTGTTATTATGATCGGGTCACAGTTCGGCCTGTGCTCGGCCGAACCTCGGCCTGTGGTCTGGTCGAGTCGAAATATTTTGGCCCGTGGCTCGGTCAACCAATCCAAAATTGACATCCCTAAGGATACTTAAGTTGTGACACATATTTTGATTTGTTTTTTTTATTATTTCAATTTTAATTTTTAAAAATAAAATTTTAAGGTAAAAAATTTAAATTGTCACATGTGACACAAATGAAACCTATTTGATTTTTTAAAAATATTTTAATTTAAAATTTTTTAGATTAAAATTTAAAGGTTGAGTTGTACACTCTTAAATATGATTAAGCCCTTTTCTCTCTTTTCTCATCAACAAGTCATCAACATGGTGTTGCAAAAAAGGTACCAACTTTCTTCATGACTCGGATCACCCTCCTCTCAAGTCCTTGCAAATCAACCCATTGTATGACTTGGAAAATTTGTATTTCCATGGTCTCCGTAATAAGACCCCTCAACTTTTTTGCTTTTTTGTCCAACACTCCCTTCCCATAATAACGCTTCTCTGAAATCATTCGCAACATGAGGTTGAAAGCAAGATCTTTATCTCTGAACTTCCTGTTCTTTGGAGTTTTGGAGATAATGAACATAAAAAATATGGCTGAAGGCAGGAAATAAATAAGTAAATGCTATCTGGAAGTCTGGAAATGTCCACCAACCAACGACACTAGCTGGATCTGATAATACCAAACTCTTTCTTTAATGTCTTCCACTTTATAAGATAATCACATATATGGACAGAACTTATTTAACTCTTGAGTTAGAGAACTTGTACCCATTCTCTCATGTTGGAGGCAACGTAACAATAATAAATTGTCTTCCTCTTGTTTCAGTAGGGAGGTTCACTTAGCATAGTTTTACTAAGCCCCTTATGTGGTTCTCTCATTAGTGTAGGATACGTGGTTCGTAATTGCTTCTGATTTTTAGTTCAACCTACATTAAAACCAGAACAGCACATATCAGTCAGCACACCCATAGACCCATCTCTGTAGAACCAATACAATCCTACATCTAGCATACAAGTCAAACCTTTTTTTTTTTGCCACACATTTAAACACTACCATTTAGACACTTACTTATATTCAACACACACAATCATTGCACCCAGTATTCAGACACATACCAACAACTCCACACCCAGTATCCACACATATCAGGCCATTACCATAATCAACTCCCAATTTCAACCATGTCATAAATCAATCCACCTACATTGTCATTCAACCAAGTCATAAACTTCATGACTACACTATTAGATACTACAAACTATTTGGTATGGAGAAATCAAATTAAAGCTATCCTTATTACTTCCGATCTTGTTGGACATGTCGACGACATCATTCCATGTCCGATAAAAGCAAACCATCAATCACCGGATTACATCAAATGCAAGAAATATGACCAACTGGTATACTGTTTTCTCACTGACTCTCTCTCCAATTCCATCGCCAGACCTGGCCTCGGCCACCACACGACTCGCGAACTCTGGGTCAACCTTGAAGAACATTTCATGCTCTAGTCTAAGACGCAACGCTCCCTCCTCTATCAGAAACTCCACACCCTTAACAAGGGCTCCAGTACCATCATCAACTACCTCTGAACGGTGTCCACTACTGCTGAAGAACTTGTCACCATGGGAGACTCCATCTTCGACGATGATCTTGTCCTCTTCACTTTGAATGGCAAAACTGCAGACTACGAATCCTTCATCACGGCGATCGAAAACCGCAATACCGGCATCTCTTTCACTGAGCTAAAGGCGAAGCTTCTCCTCCACGAGCAAAGCCTGCTCTCTTTCCTCGCACCACCATCGTTGGATTCGGCCTCTGTCGCATTCTCCAACAACAGCAGCTCCACCCAGGGATCGACATGGGAGACACATTTTCTTCCCCAATGTCTTACGGAGGCCCCTATTTTAACCCTACCCAATTTGGTTCTGGATCTCACACGCGAGCTGACTCCTTTGTTGGTCCCAATTTCAATAACTCTTCCTCTGGGCCCATCCAGGCTAACGAACACCCACCTAATCTAGCCCAAATTCAAACCTAACCCAATCATAACACATTTTATCCTAAGCCAGATTTCAACAATAATAAGCCTCTTATCCGATGTCAAATTTGTTGAAAATGGGGATACAATACTGTTTATTGTCTATTTCGGTACTCTGAATCCCGTAATTGCCCCACTAGTTCCTACCATCCTACAAATAATATCAACACAACCTTTACTGTCATGAATATTGAATTTGATCCTGATCCGACTCCCTTCAACCACAATACTATTACTGACTAGATACCAAATACTGGCACAACCGCTCACATAATTGCACATCCTGATTTTGTAGAATTCTTCACACTATATGAAGGATCCAATCAAGTAGTCATTGATGGTAATGGACACACTCTTCCTATTTCATCCATTGGTACCTTAACATTTCCCAGCTTTTCTCATAATCTCCACCTTCGTGATATATAGATTATTCCTCACATTACCACTAATCTTTTATCTATTGTAAAATTTCACTGATAATTTTTGTGTCATTAAATTTAATCAATTTAGTTATATTGTAAAGGATCTCAAAACCAAGATACCGCTACTTGCAGGACACATTTTTAACAATCTCTACACAATGAAGATTCCGCTGTACTTCACAAATCTTGTTGCTCTCATTGTTGCCTCCACCTCAATCAATATGTGACATCAATATCTTGGTCATCCATGTCACTCCACATTACCTAGAATAAGTCATGTTTTGTCATTTAAAAATATTCACCATCCATATACTTCTTGCCTTTAAGGCAAAAGTGTTCATCTTTCATTTCCTCTATTTTCACGCATTTCTGTCAAACTGTTACAATTAATTCACTGTGATATTTGGGATCCTTTCTGTCTCTTTTCTACTTTGGTTATCGATATTTCATTACCTTTGTGGATGATTTTAGTCTTTTTACTTGAATTTTTCCTCACCTACAAAAGCCATGCCTTGATTCATTTTCAATCTTTTAAAACCATTGCTAAAAACCTCTTTCCACTACCATCCAAACTTTTTAATGCAATAGAGCTCCTGAACTCACTAAAGGTGTTTTTGCTTACTATCTTCTTTCCAATGGAAACACTCTTCACATCTCTAGTCCCTGTACACCCCACCAAAATGGTCTTGCTTAAAGAAAAATTAATCACATAACTGAAATTAGTCTTACCCTTCTTCTTCATGCCTCTCTTCTCATCCCAAGTTTTTCTGGTATGAAGCATTCACCATTGTGTCTTATCAATCTTTTGACTACTCCTGTACTTCACCATAAATCTCCTCATGAAGTACTATACTGCAATAAACCCGATCTTACTCATCTTCGAGTATTTGGTTGTGCCTGTTTTCCTTAATTGAGTTCCACCGGGCCTGACAAACTTACACCAAAGTCTATTCAGTGTGTTTTTCATCGATATGTCTCATAATATAAGGTTTATCGATGCTTTGATTTCATCACCTCTAAACTTTATGCTTCTCGTCATGTCCACTTTCTTGAACATCTCTTTCCCTACACTAATCTACCTGTGTCATCTTCCACTTCCACCTCCTCATCTCCAATTTCTTTGCTTTTACCTCTTCCCTCTCTCCCCTCTACATCCCCTACCCCTCATGATCACCCCCGTACCTAAGATAACACTTGTATCCCTGGACATTTTTCTTATTACAATACTTATAATGTTATCACCCCAAATACTCCTCATGACTCCACATCCTTTACCTAAGTCAACAAATATCTTCACTGACACCAAGCTATGAGTTCAGTGCTCTTCATCCCCATACCATATGGACTCTTGTTCTCCTCTCCACCAAAAACAAACATTGTTGGTTGTAAATGAGTTTTTCGTACTAAACGAAATCCTGATGATTCTCTTGAGTGTTACAAAGCTCGTCTTGTCAGCAAAGGTTACCATCAAATCCTTGGAGTTAATTGTACAACTATTTTTAGTACTGTTGTTAAACCCACCACTATTCGCATCATCATTACCTTGGCTTTATCCTGTAACTGGTCCTCTTCACCAACTAAATGTTAACAATTACTTTCTTCATGGTTACTTACAAGAACCCGTTTATAGGTCTCAACCTCCTAGCTTCATAGATCCACACTATCCTCGTTATGTTTATAGACTTCACATAGCCTTATATGGTATCAAATAAGCCCTTCAAGCCTAGTTTCATCGCCTCAGTCAAAAACTTCTTGAATTCAATTTTAAACTCTCAAAGTCCGACACTTCTCTCTTCATTCATAAAACTCACTCTCACACTACCTTTCTCTTAGTTTATGTGGATAATATCTTAGTAAGTGGTCCCTCACCCTCCTTTATCACAACACTTATCCAAAATCTCAACTCTACTCAGGGCCGTTCCTATAGTTTTATAGGCCCTGGGCGAAATTAATAAAAAGAGCCCCAATAAATTGACAATATACTTAAGTTTACATATTTGTGTGAAATATAAATGACTTAATTTATAAGTTTACACAACCAACTAAATATTAAATGATCATAACACTAACAAATACATAGAGGATCGTGATTTATGAAAAACGATTTCTCCGTGTATTTCTAGATGCAAAATCATTAATAATATTATTAAGATCAATATTGTCCAATATATCCTTCTCAATACATAACATAGCTAAACCATTTAACCTTTCTTGTGATATTAATGGAAAGCAAGACAAAATATAACATTGAATTTTTAAAACAACAAATTTTCTATATCAAGAAATAAAATTGAATAGACAATGGAGTATTATTTTTAGGAATATTTTAGAATTTCAACAAGTTTCATGACTTTGTAACAATAAATTTTATATTGAGAAGGACCTGATAATATGATAAGAAATTCATCTATAACAAACTCAAAAATAGGTACACATTTATAAAGAACAATGACCAATTATTCTGACACTATTACACTAGAATAGGTGTATAAAGACCGATCGAGATTAAAAAAAGAGAATAACGGAGGATAGTGGTAGAGTTTGTCTCATAGAAAGAAAAGTTGTGAGATCAAAAGTTCTAAAGAAAAAGAGAATGAGAGAGAGAAGAAAAAAATCAAAAGAGGAAAATAAAGAAGCAAGCAAAAGGACAGTTAATATTCTAAGTATTTATAATGCTAATAAATTTAAAATTTTCAAAACTACAAATTCGTTTATTACAAAAGAAGTGTTTTATGCTTAAGACTAATGTTTGAATGCGCAAAAAAGAAAGGTTCATAGTTCGAAGGATATCTAATGGTTTTCTTAGAGAAGATAGTCATTTCAATTCATTGAAAGGATAAAAGAAACAGTTATAAACTAGATTTTCTTAATAATAATTCGAGAGAGAAATATATGATCACAAATAATATAATGTTAAAGTCATTTGTTATAGTCGTTATAGTCCTTAATGTTAAAATCATTAGCTTTAAATTTAAAGCTTCAGTGCACCGCATCACTTCATAAGTTTAGAGAGGGGGCCCCACTGACTCTACTTTCTCTATCAAAGACTTAGGTCCTCTTTTATCACTTTCTCAATATCAAAGCTCATACCACTTCTCAAGGTCTTCTTCTCACCCAAACTAAATGCATCAAAGATCTCATTCTTAGAACTAACTTTAATAAATCTAAACTAGTTCATACACCAATCACTTCATCTCTTCCCTTGTGTTCATACACCAATCACTTCATCTCTTCCCTTGTCTAAAAATCACAGGGTTTGTCTTTCCAATCCCACTGAGTATCGTAACACTGTTGGTACTCTTCAATATCTTTGTCCCACTTGTCTTGATATTCAATGTTTTGTCAATAAGGTCTCACAATTTCTACAGTGTCCTATTAACATTCATTGATCTGCGTTGAAATGGATTCTACGATATCTCAGCTCCACACCCTCTCATGGCATCTACTTTACCAAATCCTCCCCCCGTCTCTACAAGCCTATTTTGATGTTGATTGGGTTGATTGTCATGATGATTGATGTTTTACATATGGTTATTGTATCTTTCTGTAGCCTAATTTTATATCTTGGCATGCCAAGAAACAACCCACCCACTATTACTGGATCCAGTACTGAAGCTAAGTACCACTCTTGCTTTTGTACAATTATGTTGGATTACTGCTCTCCTTGGTGAATTAGGCCTTGACAAATTTTCTCCTCCCCTCTGGTGTAACAATCTTGGTGCTACCATTTTAGCCTCAAATCTAGTTTCTCATGCTTGTACCAAGCACATTGAAATTGACATTCATTTTGTTCGTGATTTAGTCACGACAAAACTCTACTTATTTGCCACATTTCGTCCTCTGCTTAAATCGCTAACATTATGACCAAAGCTTTTTCTTCTTCAGCATTTCAACATTTTCAGAACAAGCTCACGATCTCATCCTCCTACGAGCTTGAGGGGGCTAATAACATGATCCATCTCAATAGTTTCATCGATGGCTTAACTACCATATTTTGTATCCTTTCAAATTATTCACATGTATATATCCATTCGGTTTGTATATTTATTTCATCTTATCATTTCAGTTCAGATAGAATTAATTCAATTTGATTCACTTAATGCTATAAATAGAGCATACCTTGTATAGCAATAATCATCGAAATACAATACCAATTCTCCATATTACGATGCAACCAAGTTTGACGACTAAATTTGATGCAAAGAAAGCAAGGAAGCAGCAGAAGTTTTCCATGGTGAAGCCAGAGAAGTCTACAAGCATGAAAATAATCGATATGCCCGGTGCTCAAGCAAGTCATTCCTTTTTATGAAAGACCATCTCTGCTACGTTGACTAATAGATAAGTAATAAATTAATTTCTAATGACATACTCTTGGAATTGACTCTGTAATTCGCATTTTAAGTTCAGCATAGAATACATAAGACACATGACACGAGAGAAATATTTATTCGACAAACCAGCTCGAGGCTAAAACGATTTTGCCCGGAAATTGGAGAGAAAATGGACGTTACAGTTCATTCTAAAGTTCAGATAGGTGTTTGACTAAATTTTGGCGTGGAGAACACAAAACCTTCAAAGGCTTTTCCTTGTGCAGAGTGAGTGTAAAAGCAGGGCTCATATCTACGTCAAGTCCAACTTTAGCCCACTCAAAGCACTGAATTAGTGTTCCCAGTGCCAAGGAGATTATCAGCATACCCATGCTCGCACCAGGGCAAGCTCTCCGACCAACCCCAAAGGGAACAAATTTGAAACCTTCTTGCCCCGCCGGAACCGTTTCAAATCTTTCAGGCTTGAACTCAATGGGATTATCCCAATTCCTGGGATCCCTTTGCATGGCCCAAGCGTTTACTATTAGCATCGTACCTCCTGGAATTTCATACCCCCCAACTTTGCAAGTTTCAGATGACATATGAGGTAGTAGAAGTGGTGCTGGAGGATATAGTCTGAGGGTCTCATTTATCACACACTTGAGGTAGGGAAGCTTGTCGAGATCCGATTCATTCAATAAACGTTCATGCCCAACCTGAGTGTCAATCTCTGCTTGCAATTTTTTATATCTCTCGGGATGTTTTAGGACTAAAGCCATTGCCCATTCCAAAGTACTAGCCGATGTATCTGATCCTGCAACAAACGCTACCTGAAACACGTAGCACTTTGCTGGTATTAGAACGAAGATCTATAACACTTGGACAAATTGTTTGCGTCTGATGTACAGGAAACAAGTATGTGGTCAGCAAACTAAATATCGTATTATTACTTACCAAGATCGTACTTTTAACTACTTGGTCCGTGTAAAATTCGGGTTCTGATTTCTGCAAGGACAAGAGAGCATCAATGATCGAACTATACTTTTGCTCACCAGATGAGCTTTCAGTTTCCGGACAGAGGGCTCTGTTTCTCTGAACATCATCGATCAAATTTCTCAGGAACTCATCCCTTAACTTTCCCAAATTTGCGAGTTTCTTCTCTACCCCCCCGTATCCAATTAACCTAAGAATAGGGATGAAGTCGCAGATCGTCATCGTCACGGAAGGAAAAAATGTACTCCTGAAGTTCTGAAGTAACTGCTTCTCCACCTCTGTGTCCGCAATCTCTTCATCCACATAACGATTTCCGGCGCCCACCCTCATAATTATATTAACTGTTAGAAGAGAGCACATGAACTTGAAGTCCACCTCACAAGTCCCACCCATCGAGGCCTTGAAGAGGCGGCGGACTAGGTAGCGAACTTCTTCATGACGAATAGAGGAATGTTTTTGAAGACCTTTGGTTGACAAAATTTCTTTAACAGTGAACCGACGTAGGTTTCGCCAAAGATCACCGTATGGTGCCCAAACGAAGGCAGTATAGTCGTAGCTGAAATGATCACCAGCCACGGACTTGGGCCGATTGGCGAATGCTACGTCGTTCTTGGTGAAGCATTCTTCGGCAAGCGATGGTGAAGAGACGATAAGAGCTGGCTTGGAACCTAATTTCAGGAAAAGAATAGGCCCATATCTTGATAGAAGAAGCTGTAGAGACTGGTAAAGTGGTTGGCCGAGGAGGTGGAGATGGCCAATTACTGGAAAAGCAAATGGTCCAGGAGGTAGATTTTGCTTGTGACGGAACACAACCTTAGTAACGAAGAAGATGAAGAACACAAGTCCAAGGTTATAGCACCAGGTTTCCATTTGATATCAAAGCAAGGGATCAATTGTAGTTCTTGCTCCGGTAGCTGAGTTGGGTGTCTGAGTGATTGCTTTATCCTTGCCAGGAAGCGGTCATTGTTAAGCAAATTAATATAAAGATTGATCATTGAAACTGGCCCTTTCAGCTTATCATAAATTTATGGTTCAGTCAATGCTAACCTCAGGACCATAACAAGTGGAACACAGTTGGCTTCCGTCCTTTCGTGGAGGAAAAGGATGTGTAAAACACTAAAACGCGCAAATGTCCAAATGATTAATTAAGAAATTGTGGCATTGAATTACAAGTTTCTAATAAAAAGACAGAAATCAAAAAATAAGATTAATCAATGTCGCCGTCGTCCTTTTTGCACGTGGATTATGCATCTATTTGAACGGTCGAGCTTCTTAAATTTCTTAGTCGTGTGACGTTAACTTTCCGATCGAACTTTGAAATAACATCAAGTTATTTAAAATATAATCGAACTTTGAAAAAAGAATAGAATTAGGTGAAGGTTCGACCTTCGTACCTACTTTCATGTATAAAAAGATATTTATGATATAAATTTTAAGTTTTATTTAATGCCAAAATTTTAAATTAATACTAACATTTTTTAAAATTCTTAATAATTTTAAATTAAAACTATTAAAAATTAACTTCTTCACCTATGTTGCACTAATAATCACTAGTTTCTTTATGTTGATACTAAATAGATCAGTTGCCATTCTCCGGCAAGCGAAGCTGTGAAGCTTCTCAGTTTATCTAGTAACTGCGGATTTCTATGGCTAGTATAATCATTGCCTTGGTGCTTATATTAGTCGATAGATTCATCAGCTTCCTTACAGTTGAATCGACTTGATTGACTGCGGATTTCTACGGCTAGTATAATCATTGCGTTGGTGCTTACATTAGTCGATAGATTGATCAGCTTCCTTATGGTTGAATCGACTTGATTGTGTTATAATCAACATATGTACGAATCTCGTTGTGGGAAGCATAAAGGCCGTTCCTTGTGCATTCTAACTGTTTGATTTATTGACAATCAGGAGTTCATGATCATCTGCACTTTAAGCGTGCTTTTGGTTGCACAATAGCATCAGGCTCACCTTCGGTTATATTCCAGCTCCCTTTCCGTTCCTTTCCTCTCGCCATACCCAACGCGGTAGCAAATTCATCGTCTTCCCGAGTTAATCGGCGAGACACGACCCGAGTACTTCTCCAACCCGATTTGACCGGTTTGAACCGACTCGATCCAATGTTACCCGACTTGAATTATTCCGACCCGAATCGTGGCCCACTCTTTCCTTTTAGTTTAAACAAACAGTGCAACTAACTCTTGGTCTCTTCGTCAATCTTCCACCAAGTTGAGCCCACACTGGCCTATCAGACGAAATTCCTTACCAACCCACATGACGCAATCCGGTCCAGTAATGCCCGACTTGACCAGAACTCACACCCGACCGGTCCGTACTCGGTACTCCCAAACCAGCCTAGCGCCGTCGACTTTCGACACTCTCTGAATTCCAAGCTTTCGGGTCTGTTACTTCCTCAGTTTAATCCTTTCAGAGGTTCCTTTCTCCTCTCGCATCACCGAACGATCCTGTTCTTCAATTCCTTCCTTATACTTGGAAAACCCGAACGCTCGCTTTTCGTAGTCCCATCTTGAATCAGGGTTTCGCTCTGCTTCGTCTACCATCTCAGAAAATCTAAGTCGCTCGATCTCTACCAACTAGCCGTTGAAACAAATTTCCTACCAATTTCTGCCTCTTCCTAGCCGTTTATCAACATCGTGGAGAAAACAATTTTATGCAAGCTTCCCCTCACAATGAAACAGAAAAGTGATGCAGAGGATAATTAGTGCACTCAATGTAGCTAATGAAAAGGAAATTAAGGAACTGATGATTCCTGTCGTTGATGCGGAGAGAATAATTTTATTGACATCTGTGCTTAGGCTCAAGAACTAGGTAGGTAGGCCTGCTTTGGCAAGTAAGGCTGTGGTCAGCCAATACGCGCCTTAAAAGCTACAGTGAGAAGGATTTTGCTTCTTCTTGAGCTCTGCTTCACCTTACACACAACGCGACAAAAGATTTAATACCGTATCTGTTTCTTGAAAGGTAATGAGTTTCTCAAATAATACAAGCACTCCAAAAACTAACAAGAGAACGTTGTTACTTCAACACATTGAAGATAACTACTAACTGAGATTTTAAACCAATAGACAAAGTCAATATTTGCACCAATTTCCAAGACAGACTCGAGATGAGTTGACCATCAGCATCGTGGTGTTATCTTGTCAAAAAATGTTGAAAGCGAGTGGTCAAGCATCAAGCCCCCGAGCAAGCAAGCAGGAGGTTCGAGCATACAACTTTCTAGTGGATCACTTGCCCAGTTTCTGCTATATAAGTCACCTTTCGAGTTTTCCCATGAAAGTAACTTCCTCTCATTCCCTAACATCTTCAAAAGCAGTGGCTGGTATCTCTGGCGGTGAAGGCATACTTGCGACAAACTTGAACTGTTCCAGATTAATGAAACTTAGACATAGAAACGCATCAAATTGCGGTAAGATCTTGAATTAATAGAAAATTTACCTTGTGCTGCTTGTATTTTTCTCTGACGGCCTGGAGCCCGCTGCCTCTTCTACTCAAATACAAATCGTGTATGATAAGAACGCACTCCTTCAAATCTGCTGGCTTATATCTTGTGTGCTGTTGCAGGACAGCGTTCTGTATAAAACACAAGCCCATTAATTGCTTTCTAGAATTGATTGTCTTCTTAAGAGGTTTAGACTTTCACAACACTTACCCATGGATGCTTCTTGGGACGAAGAATGTATCTTCCAACAAAAATGACAGAAGCAGCCACCAAAGATGGCAAAATTTTCACACAGTTATAGTCTAGCAAGCTTAACTCGGCGAGATAGTATCCAAGGAATTCAAGCTGCAAACTAGCATTCTGTAGATGGCAAAACAATGATGAATAAGCATAAAACTCTCAACAAGTATGATTGCAAACAACATTTCCTAAAGAAACGTCTTCTTACTTCGCAATCCTCCTGCGCAATCCTTGTAAATCTCCTGATTAAAAAGATCAGAAGCAAACATTCAATCAGATTCTTCAATTTCATGAGCGCAAAGAAGAGTGTCTATTGTGAGAGCATTACAGGCTGACACGGTGATTACCTTAGAAATGTTTTCAATGTAGGATTGCCCAATTCAAATTTCAGAGTTTTAAGTATGTCAGACTCCATTTTCACCACCTTAAGAACCAACCACAATCAATCAATAAGCATACGCTCACAAACTAAAACACGAACGTTAACAGAATGTAAAATAATGAAAGCATGTCACCTCTTGCTTAGTGTATGTATTATCTGTAATGTAGCAAAAGTCTTCCACGTTTGGAGGGGTGATCTCTTCATACTTCCTACTTATTGCAATAAAAGAATATAAACATAAGCAAATCACGCAAACATCGAATGACATGGTAAAGCAAAATGTAGGATTTCAAATTCTTACGAGGCGATGAGCATTGAAGAAACTCCCAGTAATTGAAGTTTCTGTCTATTGAGGGCTTTCAAAGACAAAAATCTGTCTATATAGTTGACAGTAAGATACAGAGTATCAGAGACAAGCTTGTACTCCTCAGCAACTTCAACCAACCAATCCACTAAAATGCCTCTCATATTAGGAGTAACGTCAATTTGAACCTTCTCAATGTAGTCAGGCAAAGGCCTTCTCTTTGGATCCACCTGAAAATATTTACAGACCAATCAACTAAAGGATCGACGAACCATTGAAGCACAAAACCAATGGTTGCATCGATCATTTACCTCCATTTTGTGAAGATAATCGTAAATATCGGATACATAGGATTCACACATTTGGGGATCATGCGGCTTGACATCGAAGTCCTGACTTTCCCCCTTAGCAACAACATCTTCCTTCTCAGTGACAATTGCCCTCTTGGCTTTTGGCTTTTTTGCTTTACTCTTCGGCTTCCTAGTCACAGCGACAACATTGGACACATTCTTAAGCTCCCCTAAAACAACCCGTTTCTTTAAAACAGGCTGGTCCTCGGCCGAGGAACTAGCAGCCGCCCTCCGCTTAGCCGCGGCGGCTCGTGTTAGTCTGGCGCAGTTCTCCTGCTCCGCCATCTCTCACCTCCTCCTCCTCTGAAACTGAGCGAGCGAGCGAGCGAGCGAGAGAGAGAGAGAGAGAGAGGGAGAAGATGAGAAGAAATGGGAGTGAAGTGGGGATATGTAGAAGAAGGAAAATGTAAATGTGAAAAAAAAAAAAAAAGGGAGGAAGAAGCGCCATAACACAAAAACACTTTTTGTTTTTCGAAAACACCAGTTTTGGCGCTGCCGCTGTGTTTTAGGCTTCTTCAAGATTTCTAGATTCTCAATTTCTGAAACCGTGATTGGGCTCTAACTCTGAAATCTGAATTACCCTTTACGCATCCATTTGGGCAATCCCGGGCTTTTTATTTTGTTTCTAATTTCCTGCTTCCCGCCGTTTTATCTGTTTTTGACTTAGTAGTCTTCCCAATCAACAGCCGTCGGATGAGGAGTTTGGCATCCCTGGTAACCGTTGGATTATATTTTCTTTTTTCTTGGTCAACCTCTATGCATTTTAATGTCTGATTAGAGATCTCAGTTGTTGTCGCCTTTACGTCTCTCCGTACTTTATTTATTTATTATAAAACCGAATAATTTCCTTTTATTCAACACTTTATTGTTAAATAAAGAATCTGTTTTGCAATGATCAGATTTATTAACCGTAAGCTGATTCGATTAACAATTAGATTTTATTAATTGACTAATTTTTATAAGCTTATAAATTTTTATAAATTATAATTAA
>JANIHZ010000002.1:5703680-5715174 GCA_027478365.1 Erythroxylum rufum
CAATATAACTTCCAATTCATGCATCATTTAGAATAACTTCCAATTCATGCATTAAAAACATAAGTAAAGCTTAAACCATACACTTACCTAATCAAGCTCTTAAATCCAATTGATCTCCTTTCTCTACTTTCTCCCACTCTCTTCTACCACCATACATGTGTAAGTTCATCATGGAAAGAAAGGAGCTTGGTTGCATGAAAAAGGGCTCTTAGTTTGGAGGAAGTATGACTTAAGAAAGAAGAAAGAAGAAAAATCGATGGAGATGAGGAAGGAAGTAGGTTTTCGGATGAGAGGTAAAACAATACAAATCTTCACCTTTTTCATTCCTTTATAATGAAGTAACCGAAATCCATAGGCTAGGAACAAGACAAAAAAACAATAAAGTCATTTAGGACACTTGTCCCTTTAGAAAGAAAAAACAAAATAAGCAAAAGACAAAATTCAATAACTAAACTTTAATCAATTAATTTCAATTCCTTATTACATTTTCAATGGTCCCACGGTTAACCCAATAGCCCAAGTCCATTTAACAGTACTAAAACCAACCGGTTCGCCATTTGGCGATTTTTTTCCAGTCCAGGAATTTTTCTCCGAAAAATTTCAAAAAAATTCCTATAATTCCCGTAAAATGTAAAACACACAATGGATCACTCCAATAAATTTTTCAAACATAATTTTCACATTATTCACAATAAAAGTCCATTTAGGCCTAATACCGGGAAATAATCATGAATACATGTACATTTATTTCATGTGTACAAATTCACTGTTTGCAAATACCAGTATGCATAAACAATTCCAAATCAGTCCTAATCAATCTTACCCCCTAGCCAATTTACTATTTTACCCTTCCCGTCAGGGGTGGGATGTTACAGAAATGGTTCATTGGGTTATGAAATTGGATTCAAATGGTTTATTGAGGTATAAACCATTCAAACAAATGCTAGTTAAGTGAGTTTCAATATTTGATTGTTTTTGTGATGACATTGATGGAAGGATACCCGGGATTGTCACTCATAAATGTGCAAATTGTGATATATGTGTATGTTATTTGTTATAGAGGAGCAATTAGAATGTCAACCTCCAGACGTTGCCGGCACTTCCAGGCATTAGCTTCGGGAGCAACTTGTGAGTAACCTAGACGGTCTCACTTAATTACTTGTTGCTTAGATTATGTTTTGAATGATAAATGAATGTGTTTGATTGTGGATTCCGAACAGAAGGTCTGATAATTGTGTAATGTGGATTGAGATATTGAAGTGCTGATTGTATATGAACGTGAAGACCTATGTGCTTTATAATATGGTTGATTGTGGTACATGCATTCCATACATAAGTGCACAATTAGATAATGGCAGTTATGACTAGAGTAGCCACCAATCAAAGCTTAAAGATCAACAAGTAAAAAAAGAGAGCCTCGAGCTCAAACAGTGATTTAGAGCCTAAGGCTTACTATATATAATGAGCCCTGTATCCTCATCGGATAAAGGATAGTTATTAATGAGCCTGGTATCCAAAATAGATACGGGATAGTACAGGCACTCGATCATAACAACATAATAATTGGAAAGTGTCTCATGAGCATTTCATATGCATATTGTTATGTATGTTTACTGGAATGAGATGCAAAATAAAAAAATCTTGTGCCTAAGTGAGAATGTGATAATTATGTGAAGTGCAAAGTTGTGAAATTATATGTTATGTGAAATGATGTGCTGCATGAATTGAGTAAACCATTGATGATGGTTACCTCATTGAGTTCGCAAAACTCACTAAAATTGCAACGTTATCTTTCCATGACCGAGAGACGACTCTAGTTACTGAGAGGCTCTACCAGTCGTGTAAATTGTGATTGGCAAGAGAAGTCATGGCTCAAAGGTTGGTCAGTTGGGATTTTTGGACAGATTAGTTTGATTGTATATATTTTTCTCATTCATATAGTACTATTGTATTAGGTTTTGATGTTGTACATATGGGAAATGTGGAAAGACACCATGTAGACTTTCGATTTTGTAAAATGAAATGAGGAAAAAAGTTGGTTTTAAAATATTGTGATTTTCTTATGATGCTTTATAAGTGAAATATGATACCATGCCATATGAAGTGAATATAGTGATCGAACGTAACCTGCCCTTATCATAGGATATGTACCGGAATGACTTTCGGGTGTCCCGGTGGGTACCCTGCAGTAAGGGAGTGCTACATTTAGGTGGTATCAGAGAATGGTTTGGCATCTGTTGGGACATATAAGAATGTTAAGCATGAAATATCATGAAAAATGTGGATAATGATTGAAGTTATTATTTGTTATAGGTCATCCGCTCTAGGTGATCGGATTGATTAAAAAGCTGACCAAGGATCGGTAAGAGCCAATAGAGAGTTCCCGAGAGAAGGGAGAGGAGATATGATACGCTGCGGAAGCAGGGAGCTGTAGACTTCTATGGCAACACAGACCCTGCTGAGGCCGAGGGATGGTTAGTGTTAGATATTGAATTTTTTCTGAATTTTCTAATATGCTTAATTGGTTATTTATGCTTGTTTTGTGGTTTATTTTTTTTTATGTTAGAATTGATCTTTAATAGAATTGGAGGGAAGGATTTAAAAATTGAAAGTAAAATGAAATGTTAGGATTAAGTTAGAATTAAGTGAGATTAATATAGCTTAAGTGGTTTGGAGAGTGTAGAGCCATAAAAGACAAAGGAGGGGTAGAATGGGAAAGGTCTTGTAAGTGAGGGGTATTTTGGGAAGAGAAGGAGGAACAAAAGAGCAAAAATTAGAAGAGAAGAAGAGGAGTGTCGTGGAAGCTTAGAGAGGGAGGAGAGAAATCGTAAAGGAGAAGAGAAAGAAGAGAAGAAAATCGAAAATCCAAGGGAAAAAGGAAAGAAATTCGTGGAAAGGAGAAGAATCAAGGTCCATAAGGTATGTTCTTCATCTTCTCCATGCTTTGGTAAAGAAATAGGTTAGGGTTTTGAGATAGAGAAGTTCTAGAGAGAGAAAGAGGGGTTTGTGTGTGAATGGTTGGAGGAAGAAGAAGATGATGAATTCCATAGGATTTTTGGGTTCTAAACTAGGTTTTGAGAGTTCTAACCTAGATTGTTTATGGATGGGTTAGATTAGAGCTTGGTTAGGGTTTATGGTGATTATGAAAAATTGGAGATTTTCCAATTAAAATGAAATTCATGGAATTTTGTTTGTGTTTAGGAAATCAAGAGCCTATTCAAGAGCAAGAGAAAGGAGGCAATTGATTTTGGATTTCCAAGAGTATAAGGTGGGTAAATTATTTATAAATTCTTCCACCATCTTTGGATGAGTGGAACCAAACATAATATCATCAACATAAATATGTGCAATCATCAAATTAGATATGAATTTTTTAAGAAATAAAGTCTTGTCAATAGTACCTTATTCATAGCCTTGATTGAGTATATATTAAGTGAGTCTTTCATACCAAGCCATTGGCGGTTGCCTAAGACCGTAAAGAACCTTTTTGAGCTTGTATACTTGGTCGGCATGTATTGAATCAATGAATCCTTTTGGTTGTTCAACATGTACTTCTTCTTGTAGAAACGTATTCAAGAACACACTCTTCACATCCATTTGGTAGAGTTTGAATCCTTTCATACAAGCTATGGCCAAAAGAAGTCTAATTGTTTCGAGCCTTGCCACTGGAGCAAAAGTCATCAACATCAATACCTTCAATTTGAGAGTATCCTTGAGCAACTAACCTTGCCTTATTTCTACTCACATTGCCTTTGTTATCGGTTTTGTTGCGAAAGACCTATTTTGTTCTAATCATATTCACATTCGATAACCTTGGTACCAATTCTCAAACATCATTTCGAGCAAATTGTGTTAACTCTTCTTACACAGCTACTGTCCATAATTCATCTTATAATGCTTCTTTTTCATTCCTTGGTTCAAATGAAAAAGTATAACATAAAAGTCCTACAAGTTCCCGATAATCTATCCTTTTTCTTTCTCTTGTTTTCCTTCTATCACTAACTTCACCAATTATATTCTCAATAAGATGATTTTTTCTGATTTGTGATGGGATCTCTGTAGAAACCATCTTTCCTTAGGTCTTCATTATTTAAAAGTATTGTTTCAGAATCAGGTTCCTGGTTGCTTTCTTCCTCCAAACCAACTGATTGATCCTCTTCTGACCAGTTTCTTTACCAATAACAACTAACTGTAAATTTAGGCAATTTTTGGTTTTTCCTTCATTGCATTTTTTTATTGATTCATGAGGCTAGCTTTGAAGATTTTTTTCTACCACTTTATCAATTATTTGATGCATATCATCTACCACAACATTTATAGATTCCCTGATTGCCTTAGTTTTTTGGTTGAACACCCGACATGCCTTATTATGGATTGAATATCCAAGAAAGATGCCTTCATCACTCTTACTTTCAAATTTCCCAAGTTTTTCACAATCTCTGATAATGTAACACTTGCTGCCAAATACATGAAATTAGCTAATATCTGGTTTCTTTCCCTACCAAATTTCATAGGATGTCTTGTTTAAGATGCTTCTAACTCTGTTACATATGTAGCATGTCGTGTTTACTGTGTCAACCCAAACCTTAATGATATTTTTCTTCTATTCAACATAGATCTGGCCACTTCTTAAAGAGTTCAATTCTTCTTCTCTACAATTCCATTTTGTTGTGGAGTTTTAGGTGCTGAAAACTCTTACATGATACCATATTTATCACAAAAATCGTTAAAACTTGCTTTCTGAAACTCCCTTCTATGGTCCAATCATATCCTCAACACTGTCATATTTTTCTGACTCATAATTTGCACACATAAGCTCCTAAAGGCCTTAAATGCATCTGATTTTTCTTTCAAGAAAGCTACCCAAGTGTATCTAGCATAATCATCATCAACACATGTCAAGAAATACTTCATTCCACCAATTCTACCATTGTGTTGGACTAACCAAATCCATATAGATCAATTCCAATATACGAGAAGATGTAACATGTCTAACCTTTTTATGTGGCACGCTCGATTGTTTACCCATTTGACATATACTACATATAGTCTTATCGTCGTTGTTCACTATGGGTAAGCCTCTCGCCGCTTCGAATTTGTTCAACTTGTTAATAAGATCATAGATGGTGTGGTCAAGCTTTTGATGCCATAAATTTATATTACCATCTTATGAAACTGATTTGCAAGTAGTAGTGACTTGGAACGTATAACAATTATTTATCGATCCTCTGCCACTCACTAATCACTCTCCTTCCTCGATTAATACCTTGCATTCATCACTGGTGAACTTAACCAATAAACCATCATCACAAAGCTGACTAACACTTACCAAGTTGGGTTTTAACCCATCATCACCTGTCATATGACGGAACACCCACTGTCAAAATAACAACCATTATGAGAAGCACCCCGCATAGATTTAAAAGCTACAAGTGCTTGTAATTGACCCTTTCTAACCCAAGTATGCGTTGGTAACATGGGCTGGTGCTGAAAATTTAGCGGAGAGAGTCTATACTTTCGGTTTTGAGCCATCTGAAATATCATTTGTACAGCTTGTAACAATTCGACCTTATATGCCCTTTTACTCCATAAAAGTGATATGTAGGTATAAATTTTTTATTCCTTCTTAAGATTTCTCCTTTGACTGATCTAGCTTCATCGTTTTGCTCACCACTCAACTTAGAACATTTACCTTTGTAACCAACACCTTAAAAATCTCCTTTGATCTTACCAATTTTTAGCAATTGTTTGAGTTTTTCGATGCCTCTATTTAACATTCTTATTCCTTTTTCAGTATTGAATAGCTTCAACTTTGTTTCATTAAGTTCATCTATTGTAGATAACAACTTTTTCTCAAGATCTTGAATAATATTCTTCATGATAGAATTTTCTTTCTTTAGTTTCTCATCATTCTTACACGTTTCCACCCATTTTGCACACATTAATTCATAAGCTTTGAAAATATCCTCCTTTTTGTATTATGAATCACTATCATCACTGTCGTAATCTGAAATAAAATTTTGGGCTTATTCATTTGCATTTTTTCTATAATTTTGGGCTTATTCATCTACATTTCTTTTGATTGCTATTAAGCAAGCAACTAGATTTCTATTGTATAAAGGAACTAACTCAATATGATTACCTACAAATTCCTTTTCACTACTATACTCACTTTCAAATTCATTCTCACTCCAAGTGCTTATATAAGACTTCCCTTTTCTCTTCTTCAAAGTGTTAGCACATTCCAGTTGCACATGTCCAAAGCCTTGACATTTATAACATTGAATTTTCTTTACTTTTCTTTCATCTTTTTGAGTTTTTTCTTATTTTTTGAATTATTATTTGATGAACTCCCACCATTTTGTCTAAACTTGGATCTATCTTTCTTCAACTTCTTTAACCACTTACTGAAATTTCTTGTCAATAATACCATATCCTTATTCTTATCAGATTCATCTCCTAAGTCATTTATGACTTTTTTAATCTTAGCTTACAATGTCAATCCTTTGTTCTTCTCTCGTTTATCTCTCAACAAGTTCATCCCAAAGTTAATAAGAATCCTAATTACCTTATCCAAAGATAACTCAATGATATCATGGGCTTCTTTGATGGCTGCAATTTTCAATACAAATCTAAGAGACAGTGATCTCAATGTCTTCTTGAAAAATTTCATCTTTGAATATTTTTTCCCAGGTTAATGTGTTTGGTTGGCTATGTCACACAACCTCTTATGGAAGTCTCCAATAATATCGCTTTCATCCATCTTCAGTTCTTCAAATCTAGCAGCCAACATTTGAAGTTTCGAAGCTATCACGGGTTTTGATCCCTCATGTATTATTTGTAGAGTGTCCCATGCTTCTTTTGTCAATTCACAGGTTGATATCATAGCAAAATGACCTTCATCTACTACACTGAAGATAGCGTGCATTGCTTAAGAATTTCCAAGCACTCCCTCTTCTTCAACCCTTCCCCATTCAAACATATCTTTAAATATTGCTTCCCCCTTTTCATCAATCATCACTAGATGTGTCCAATCATTCAAAACTCAATTTCATGTTTTGATTCCTTGTGCTTGAATGAATACTCTCATCCTTGATTTCCAAGCGAGATAATTTGAACCATCTAGCAATGGTAACCTGATGATTGATGTCCCTTCTCTTGTAGTCATAATTGCGAAACACGGATGTACACCAACTTGATATACCAAATTCTGATTTGATGACCTGGGTTCTAATATCAATTGAAAACTCCCAAGGATGTAGTTTCGCAAAATCTAGTTCTGTCTCAATTGTTTTGAATTGTTTCTATTGGATGCTTAATACAAAGCAACTGTGTCAGCAATTGTTAATATTCTATAAACATACAAATAGAAAATTTGAACACACAATGAACAAATCGACAACCAAGATTTAGTAACATAGTTCGGCACACCTTACTTACATCTGCGGAGACCTCACCCAACTTAATCAACTTTCCCTTGTGATACAATAGTTTTACCCAAGGCTTTACTAAGCTGACTCACTCAACTATTGACAATATCTCTCATACTCACACTCATGAAAGAAAATCACTCCAAGTAGCACGACCACCTCATGTTAACATTAACAAAGGATTTTTGCAATAACGGCAAATAATAAAGATGATAATAAAATAACTTAAGTAATTAAATCTAAAGTAACATAAACAAAGAAAATATTTAAGATAAGAAAACACTCCCCTAAATAGTCAACTTCATCAAAAAAAATGTGGGAAGTTGTAGAACAAAATCTTATGTGAACCCTTGAGAAGAATCACTGATCAATCCACGCACAACAACATCAAAACGACATGAATCAAATAATTGTTTCATCACCGAAACGTTACAAAAAATATAGCTGCACCTTCACACAACTAGTAGAGAAAATGCAGCTGCCCAAGATGGATAAGATCACCAAAAAATCCAGCTGCCTTAGATAACACAGATCACCGAAATAGGCTACCAAAGACAGCTCCAAAATTACCCAAAAAATCTGCATATTATCTTTATTAAGACATGGTGATATTATCCTTAAATAAATCCTATTTTCACTATAATTATATCCTCCATGCAACCTTTTGCTTAAAGAATCCCACGTACGATAGATAAATTATCATAACGATATTTCACATATATCCAATTATTTTCAATTACAAACAATGCATAAAATTAACTAATAAAATATCATAACAAATATCTTAACGATATAATCATCAACCAGGAGTGAGACCTATTCGCGAGGACAATATCGTTCTAGGTGAAATACTCTTCAACAGCTGATGGAGAAGATAACACAAGCGCAGATTGGTATCCTAACTGAAGGTGAAGAATGGGGCCGTTCTTCTTCAGTAAATTCTCAAGTGATCGGTGAAGTGGTTGTTTAACAAGGTGGAGGTGTCCCGTTATGGGTAGAGATAAAGGACTTGTTGGAAAACTTTTGTTACGATACAACACATGTTTGACAAGTAAAATTGATGCAAAGAAAGCAAGGAAGTAGCAGAGGTTTTCCATGGCAATGCCAGAGAAGTCTACAAGCATGAAAAAGATCCATATGCCCGGAGCTCAAGCAAGTCATTCTTTTTATCACAAGACCATCTCTGCTGTGTTGACTAATAGATAAGTAATAAATTAATGTTAGGATTTATGTTAAATATATCCCATCTTTATTTTTGGCATTTTTATTGGACATGGAAAATACCATAAATCTGAAAGATTTGTTTTAAAGTAGAAATTACGTGTTGGAGATTGTTTTTGGAATTGGGTTATTAACTTTGCAATTTGGGCATGGTATGTTGCGTGGACTTGGTCTTGGAGATATACCTTTATAAGCAGAATTTTAGGTATTAACTGAATAAGATATATTGTCCTTGTTTGAAAAGGAGATAATTAAGGAAAACCTAGGTGGAGTGTGTATTTGACTGCAATTGTGGAGCTGATGTGTAACTGAAGTTTTGGGGGTGATTTTTGCTATATACACGTTCTGCTGTTTTTGGGAGTTGTGCGTGTGCATTGCGATATAGTGGGCTGCTGTTCTGCTTTGGTTTTGATCCTAGTTTTGAGCATTGTGTGTGGGTATTTCTGCTGAACCTAGTAGTGTGTGTGAGCAGATCTGGAAGTGTGCAGCCTATGTGAAACGTGGGTGTTGAGGTTTTAGAGGCTGCGTATATGTTCTGGTTTTCGTATATTTTGATCTTCTATTGGTGGCTGATTGTGTTGGTGACTTTGAGCAGTGTTTTTTTTGTGGTTTATCTCTAACAAGCATTTGACAGTGTATGCGAAGTTGAAGATTTTTTTCTGGGCTTTTAAAGTTGTCTGATTAGTTGTTGCACAAAAGAGGATTATTGTTGAAGGCTGCGTGACTCTTTTGGTGGAGCAATTTGGTTATACTATTGAGTAATTTCAGATCTGGAAAATTGTTATTTCTTGGTTGATTTATTTTTGTTCTCAAGTTAGAATAGTTTGGAAAATCCTCTGACGAGGTTAACACGAGTCGGTCGTGTTATTGGGCGTGAAAATCTTTCACGGGTAGTTAGGTCGTGGGCCGATTACATAGATTGGGTCTTACAGGTTAGATCAATCTGGTGTAATTTTTGTGAACTACAGTGAAAGAATTTAATCTGAGTGAGGGCCCCGCAGACGTAGGCAAGGTGTGCCGAACTGCGTTACCAAACGTTGGTGTTTTTCATTAGTTTGCACTTGTGTGATTTATAGTCTGCGAAATTAACCCCCTTCGGTTTTTCAATTAATTTCTAATGACTTACTCTTGGAGTTGACTAGGTAATTTGCACTTTTAAGTTCAACATAGAATAAACAAGACACATGTTTCTTCCACAAACCAGTTCGATGCCAAAACAATTTTGACCGGAAATTGGAGAGGAAATGGACATTTCCACTTCAGTCTAAAGTTAAGATAGGTGTTTGACTAAATTTTGACGTACAGAACACAAAACCTTCAAAGGCTTTTCCTTACGCAGACTGACTGCAGATGCAGGGCTCATATCTACGTCAGGTCCAACTTTAGCCCACTCAAAGCACTGAATTACTGTTCCCAGTGCCAGGGAGATCATCAGCATACCCAAGCTCGCACCAGGGCACGCTCTCCGACCAACCCCAAAGGGAACAAATCTGAAACCTTCTCGCTCCGCCGGAACCGTTTCAAATCTTTCAGGCATGAACTCATTGGGATTATCCCAAATCCTGGGATCCCTGTGCATGGCCCAAGCGTTCACTATCAGCATCGTACCTCCTGGAATTTCATAACCCCCAAGTTTGCAAGCTTCAGATGACATATGAGGTAGTAGAAGTGGTGCTGGAGGATATAGTCTGAGGGTCTCATTTATCACACACTTGAGGTAGGGAAGCTTGTCGAGATCCGATTCATTCAATAAACGTTCATGCCCAACCTGAGCGTCAATCTCTGCTTGCAATTTTTTATAACTCTCAGGATGTTTTAGGAGTAAAGTCATTGCCCATTCCAAAGTAATAGCTGATGTATCTGTTCCTGCAACAAACGGTACCTGAAACACGTAGCACTTTGCTGGTATTAGAACGAAGATCTACAACACTTGAACAAATTGTTTGCGACTGATGTACAGGAAACAAGTACATGGTTAGCAAACCGAATATCGTATTATTACTTACCAAAATGGTACTTTTAACTACTTTGTCCGTGTAAAATTCGGGTTCCGATTTCTGCAAGGACAAGAGAGCGTCAATGATCGAACTATACTTTTCTCCATCAGATGAGCTTTCAGTTTCAGGACAGAGTGTTCTGTTTCTTTGAACATCATCTATCACATTTCTCAGGAACTCATCCCTTAACTTACCCAAATTTGCGACTTTTTTCTCTATCCCCCCGTATCCAATTAACCTAAGAATAGGGATGAAATCGCAGATCGACATCGTCACGTTAGGAAAAAATATACTCCTGAAGTTCTGAAGCAACTGCTTCTCCACCTCTGTGTCCGCAATCTCTTCATCCACATAACGCTTTCCGGCAACCATCCTCATAATTATATTAACTGTTAGAATAGAGCACAACAACTTGAAGTCCACTTCACAAATCCCACCCATCGAGGCCTTGAAGAAGCGGCGGGCTAGGTAGCGAACTTCTTCATGACGAATAGAGGAATGTCTTTGGAGACCTTTGGTTGACAAAATTTCGTTAACAGTGAGCCGACGTAGGATTCGCCAAAGATCACCGTGTGGTGCCCAAAAGAATGCAGTATAGTCGTAGGTGAAATGATCACCGACGATGGACTTGGGCCGATTGGCGAATGCTACGTCGTTCTTGGTGAAGCATTCTTCAACAAGCGATGATGAAGAGACGATGAGAGCTGGCTTGGAACCTAATTTCAAGAAAAGAATAGGACCATATCTTGACAGAAGAAGCTGTAGAGAATGGTAAAGTGGTTGGCCGAGGAGGTGGAGATGGCCAATTACTGGAAAAGCAAATGGTCCAGGAGGTAGATTTTGCTT
>JANIHZ010000002.1:5737197-5756850 GCA_027478365.1 Erythroxylum rufum
TTAGAAATGGGCTAGACTTTGGTTTAATGTAATTGATTAGATTAATTATATTAAAACAAATTTTTTAAAGAAAGGAGAAGCAATTTCAGTTTTATTGGGTTGAATGTGCAGCTGCACATTTGGCATTGAATTGCTAAATAAAGATGGTATTTATCATGCATTATCATCATTAAATAGAGCGATTATATTACCATTAAATGGTTTAATGATTATCTTTTAATGATAGCATGTAACCTATTAGCATTCATTGGATTAAAGAAGAAAGATGTACATTGAATGGACCATCTTCCTTCTTTCATCATCAAAAACCAAAATTGGTAGGTCTTATTTAGGTTAATAGTCTTTTTACATAGCCATATTAAAGACAACTAAGAATAGTCTCATTTAATGGCTTCTTTATGTTTGATTAAAGAAAGGGGTGATACATTGGATGCTATTCCTCTTCTTTATTTTCATGCATAACCGAAATTGAGGAGTGTAAGAAAGGGTTCTTACATTGTTTTGACACTCTCTCTCCTCTTACCTATTCATGGTCGAAACCTAATATGAGAAAAGTTTTATTGTTTTCTTCTTTCTTCTAAGAAAAAACTCCTTCAAACATTTTCTTCTCCTTTCCCACCAAAGGATCTTATTAACCAAGTTGTCCAAAAAGAACAAGAGGTAGATCAAATTGGTTGAGGATACAACAACAAGGAGAGGATAAATTGACAAAGGAAAGAATTCAAAAGCAAGACTAAAACTAGGATTGGATACAAGAAGAAGGAGAGGATAGCACAACGAGGAGTTAAAGCTGTAGCAAAAGAGCCAGTAATATTTCTACCATCTTATCTTTATGTTAAATATTATCCTTATACCGTATCATGTATGGATTGACATGTTGATTTGGTTATCATGTTTCCGCTACGTTATGATTTCTAAAAAAGTTTTGAAATCTACTATTTAACCAAATATTGCATGTTTTCATGTTTGATCCAAGAGTTAGAAGGGATAAGGTAAGAATCCCATACCAACGTGCTCAATAGTTGTCTGAATTGAGGCCTCAAGATTAATTCTTTATATGAAGTTGTAGAAAACTTTTTTGATTTTTTGTATAACTAATAAACTTCATTGATTTTTCATATAACTATTAAACTTTGTCGATTTTAGTAGAGTTTAGAGAATATTGAGGCATATGATTTATTATTACTCTAAAGCCTCTTATGAAATGAGTTAGCTTTGTCCAAAAATTATCATTAGTAAGAGCTCTCATCTTGGTATTTGTAGTTATGATAAACATAAGTGCATTGAATTCATATAGTTACTATAATGGGCATCTTTTATGCTAATAATCAAACTAGAAGAAGGTGTTTTCCCTATCCTTTATCTTATACTTCGTGGAAGATTTGAAGTACACCCCTTTTAAGCAATACTTGCTCCATAGTCAATAAGATGCCTGTATTAGCTTTAATTGCCTAAATACTTTTTCTTTTTAAGAAATATATATGTATCCATTGCACCCAAAGCACCTTTTTATCAAATTATATTCTCTACAATCTTTTCAAAAGCAAGATTTTGTTGATAAGAAAAATATTAGTAATGCCTAGATCACTACTTTCTTTATGCTTATAGACCTTGGACTAACTTATCTTGTGGACTTTGATTTTGGAATTTATGAAACTATAAAGGAAATTCCTAATAATTTGATCACTTGATTTATAATTTCCTTTAGGATAACTAAATGTGAGTACTTGTACATATATAGAAGTTTCTTAGCATAGAGAAAATAAATTGCAGTCTTCCCTTATAGGATAAAGTTTTGTTACACTAATTGTTTAACTTCCTATGGATTGATTCTATAAGGAAAACAATCTACATAGGTTAGCTTCTTTGGTTTAATAGGTACACTAAGATTTTTTTAACTATAGCTAATGCACTAGATTTATCTATGACATCTACTGAAAGAAAAAAAAAAGAGCTTTTATTTAAATTAAAAGTTAAACCTAAGATTCTTCTGAATATTTCCGTAGAGTTAAGTAAGAGAGTGACAGATGTGGGATTATTTCCACAAGGGAGCACAAGATCATCTACAAATGTTAAATTGAAGATGCCAAAAATATTACACCTATAATGGAATTCAAACTTTGGTTATTTTGAGATATGTAACTTAGTTAATCTGGAGAAGACTTCCATGGTAAGTGAAAATATAAGATGATACTAGATCATCATAACTAAATCCTTAGCAGCTTTGAAGATCATTGTAGGTTCCCCATTTACTAGATTTGAGAATGAAGCTTTGGTGTCACACAACTTTATCTAAGAAATGAACCTTAGAGGGAATCCAAAAGCCTTCTTGGAGCTGACCATGGAATTCCAATTTGAAAAATAAAAAGCTTTTTTGAAATCAATATTCAAAACAAAATTTTGTTTCTTTTATGTAAAAATGCATTCTAATAAGGGCTTATAATCATTAGAATCACACTTTTGAGTCTATTTAAAAGTATCTTTGAGATCACTTTATAAATAACACTACAATATACAATTGTCCTATAGTCATGTAAAGTAAAAGAATTTGACATTTTATAGATGAGGAATGTGTATATCTTGTTCAACTTAGTGAGTATTTGGTCCCTATTAAAAAATTACCTCAATGACTTAGTGATTATGTCTCACTTAGGTTCCAAGTACTTTGAAAAAATCTAGCATTAACCCCATCCAGATCTAGTGTTTTATCTAAAAGAAAACTAAGTAAATTATATTTTATTTCAAAACTAGAGACATCCCTAATCAGATCATCTTCAATCTGTTTTGGAAAGGAATTAGAAAAGGACACTTTAAGGTCTTTAAGGATTAGATAGTTAATGAGTTTAGTTCTTAAAAGTCCTTAAAGTGCTTATATGTTAGTTCTTTCACTTCATTTTACTCATAGATAATTCTTCCTCCAGCATTCTATAATGATATTATCTTACTCCAATTTCGTCGAACTTGAATAAAATTATAAGAAAATTTATATTTCTATCACTATCCTTCAGCTAGAGGATTCTAGACTTTTACTTCAGGTTGGAATGATAATTATTCATTATTGTCACATAATTCCTTAATGCATCAACCTCCTATGATTTGAGTGTAAGATCTATAAGGTCAAGAGCTAAGTAGTATGGGCACTTACTAAAAGCCTTGAAGGTCTCACACTTTACCAAAAGCAATGTGTTCAATTTCATTACCTAAATATTATTGAGTTCAAAATTTATGGCTTTGAGTTTTCTTTAGTATGTAAAAGCATGAGAAACCTTACTAAAGTGTTTAAGCCTTTCAGGACGGTCTCTCTGAAATTAGGATATTTAAGTAAGGAGCTGAAAATTTGGAAGGGATTTTTTTTCTCTTACTTTCTTGAATTATTACTTAAATGTATAAGTGTATGGAAAAAAGTAAGTTAATTACAAAAAGAGGTAAAGCTTAGTGTATAGGCTAATAACCAGGCAAGGTTTGCTAAACACTTGTTTTGTTTCTTTTACAAGAACCACTACTCTAATTACTTATTATTCTATATAAAATAGCTACATTAAAACTCATATTAGCTAGCTCCAAATTAACGATGTTAACTTAAGGATCTTCATTCTTATGCTTTAGATAATTCTTAAATCCATGTACTTATTTGGTTAAGAATATATAGTTAAAGCCACTAGTAACTATTCTCGGGATGGAAGAGTTTAGGTTTAAAGAAGCCAAATCATCTTAATGCTTCTTCCTCTATAAGTCATGTTTTAAGGTATAAATATCATTAACATGTAAAAGAGATTAGGAATGAACAAAAAGTATCTCACAATGCAAAAATTAATTAGAGTAGTTCCAACTTAGAAGATAAAAAACTTATGTATTAAGAGAGATGATAATTTTCCCATTATAGTGAGCTTGTTAGTTACTGAGGGATATCCATCTTTTCTCTAATCACCAAAGACCTTTATAAAAATGGTTTGCCTCTTTTTTGGTTTCATCTAAATCAATAAAATAAGGCTTCTAAGGATAAGAAAGTTCTTGAGTTCTCATTATTTATTAAAGCTATCAAGGCCTCTTACATTCCATACTACCAAGTTCACTTAAGCAGGGAAGCCTTAACTTTCTTCTTCCTTGATTTCCTTAAAGGTTTTGACGAAGTTGATAATAGGTTGAGAATTACTTTCCTTTTCTAGAAAAGAAGATGGGTGTCCTTCACCTTTTTCCATAACTGAACCTTGTTAAGTGAAAAGTGGCATCATTAGTCTCCTTATCACTAGATTTTGGATGAATACAAGCCTCATCCCTTCTTAATTTAGAAAGAAGAAGTAGAGAGGATTATTAAGGGGAATTTTCCTATTTGGGGTGTTAGGTTCCCTCTTAGGGCTTCCTATCTCAGCATCAATAAATAGCATTTTACCCTTCTTTATGTGATTATTTTTAGATGGTAAGCTTTAGTATCCTAGTTAATAACCTCCATATAGTCCTCTAGTCAATATGAGTTAGTAGAGTTGGGTTCACCCACAGGATAATTAGGCGATAAAATGTGATGAAAAGAGCCCTTTAAGGCTTCCTTATCTGAGCCCTTTGAGATAGTTGAGTTATTATTTTAAGTAGTCACCCTTTATATGAGTCAGTAGAGTTAGGTTCAACCACAGGATAATTAAGCGATAATATGTGATGAGAATAGCCCTTTATGGCTTCCTTATCTGAGTCGTTTGAGATAGTCAAGTTATTATTCAAAGTAGTCACCCTTCATTTTAGCTTCCAAATTTGTACAAGTTCACTCTTCATAGGTCTCCAAGGATGGAAAACTTGTATGATGTCATCCATAAGGTTCCATCTTCAACTAGTTTTTTTAATTTTGATAGCCTTAAGTAGCTTCGTTTTAAGCTCAACTTCAATGTTAAGCCCTACAAAACCTAATCTCTTAAGGTTTTTTGTGTTTTCATCTAGACTTATAGGGGTGACCTATATAACTAAAAATGTAGCTCATCCCCTCCAACAACTAGTATTTAAGTGGAAATTAGTGAAAAATTAACCATATTAAAATGAACCAAAACCTTGCTTTGTCTAAAGAGAGACTAGGCCTCCATTTCTATATCATTAAAGGACAACCTTGGATATGCAAAGAACCCTATTCAATCACCATATCTACCTTGTCCTCCAAAGAGAATTAAAAACGAAAAATTCCTCTTCACTTATCAACACACTTTCTAGAACAAGGCATTTCCAATTGGAGTTGGCCTAACTTTAGACTTTCGAAAAATTTAAAAAAAAGTCATTTATTAAGGAAGTAGCCTACAATAGTTGCCTTATAGCTAAAGGAATTCCTTAGGTGTTGTTACAGTTGATTCGAATTAGGAGTTAGGGTTTATGAATTAGGTTAAATGATTATAACTATAATTGATACCACAATAACACATAATTGACTAGATTAGCATTGATGATAGGGAAAATCCCTTCTCTCATAATTTGGTAACTCTTTTTGGTTAATGTCCATTGTGAGTTTTTTGTTGCTCAATTTCAATTTCTTGTTGTGTTAAACTTGCGAATTAATTTCTTGATAATCACTTTCTGATATTTACTTTTCTTTGTAATTTTTATGTTCATTTTATTAATTTTTTCATGCGTTAGATAACATAAGATTAAATTAGTTTACCTTCCTCGTATGATCGACCCTTCACATACTATAAGTCATGACCTATGCACTTGCGGTATTTTTAAGGCTATAAATTGTAAAGCTTGCAAAATTATCAACATGGTTCATCAATTAGATGTGGTTGATCTTCACTTTATAGGTAACTTATTCACTTGGGAAAATAGACAGTCAGGGGGCTGACATATTAGGAAAATTTTGGTTAGATTTTGTGTAAATCAAAAATGGCTTCTCCAATATCTTGAAGCTTTTACAATATGTGGACCTCTTTTGTTCTCTGACCATAGTAGAATTGAAATATACGGACTTCAATCCAAAAGGCATTCTAAGACACTATTCATGTTTTGTTAAATTCTAAGTGATAGAAAAGGCTTTGAGGAGGCAGTATTAATTGTTTGGGATAGTGAAAGGATTTTTTTGATAGAGAAGGCTTTGGCTATAAATTCATATGAAAGTTCAAATCTAATAAAACCCCCAATATCTACAAGTATACGGATCGTAACTTGTAGTATTAAAGGTGTCGATCCTATGAGGAGTGGTGAACTAATCTAATTTTAAGTTATCTAAGGCCTAAAAGGATTATTAGAAACAAAATAAAAACTAACAGAAAAGTAAATTCGTGAATATGGATTAATTGAAAATTAAATTGTAAAATTAACACACAAGGAATCAAATTAAGCACTACAAATGAACAATCAAAAATCACTTAAGGAAGATTAGTTGATTATGAGAAGGGGGATTTATCCTATCATCAAATACTAACATGATTACTTTTAAGTTAATATGACATCAATCCTAGACTTTCGAATAGTGGATTATTCTCTCTCGAGTTATAATCATTAAACCCTAAATCATTACCCCTAATTGAATTATGGAATTTGCAATCTCTCAAGGGTTGTTTGTTGTCTTTTTTATAGGTTTTTTGTTGTGGTTTTCGTAAATTAAAAAACAAGTCTTAAAATTGTGTTTGGTTAAACATATTTATATATTTCATTTCTAAAAATTAAAAAAAACGTCTATTTTACGAAAACGTAAAAATAACATTTTCGTGATTTTTGAAAACAGGTTTTCATAATCACTTTTTTCATAAAAACGTATCACATTCAACTTTTTTTCTTCTCTGTGCCAACTTCCTCTTTTCTTCTACGTCTTCAACACCTTCAGGTTTGTTTTTATACCTACCTGTTGCTTCTGCAATTTCTCTTATTTCTCTTGTCCATAACATCAGACCTATAACAAAATAGAAAAACTAGGTGTGATGAAAGAGAGATGAAAATCGTGGAAAAAAAAAAGAGATGTAGCCATACTTACTAAAAGCAACACATAGAACTTCCGCTTGGAGAATAAACTTCTACAATTTTTTGTAACGATAAAGAAGACGATGCTATTTTAGCTCTGTTTTTGCTTCACCTCCTCTCTTGCTAAACTTTTAATGAAGACCTCATCTGATTTTTTATAAAGAGCCAAAATAACATTTCTTGATCCTCACGTCTTTTAAATCCGAGAATGGTATAGGTATAGTTGTTTTCTTCTTCCTTACGTCTTCGTCTTTGTAGCTATTTTATTCTTCATGTTCACGTTATTATTTGTCCTTTGTCCTCACATCTCTGTAGCTTTTTTCTTCTCATCATTTAATGCGCAGAACCTAGTCTTCAAAGCTAGTCTTCACATATCTTTAACGTAGGAGCACTTGTCTTCACTTTATTGTCTTCACACTATTTAATGTAGCAGCCTTCATTTAATGCAGTAAAACCTACTCTTTAAAGCCTAGTTTCACGTGTCTTCCTATTGTTTACAAAAGTGAACTTACTCTGCTACATGACTTTATTGTCTTCATGTAATAGTTTTGTTTGTGTGGAGAACCGTTGTTTTTCTCTTCAACCTATTCTTGTCTTCTTATCTTCACGTAGGTTATTGTTGCTTATAACCGGGAAGAACTAGACATTAAATGTATTTGTAAGTTAATTAAATTTGATATATATATAGCCATATTTACATTAAATATATTTTCTTGTAAATCCTGTTGAAGTGACTTATTAAAGCTAAAGTCGAAATGAAAGAATGCGTAAATAATTTATTATAGTATTTTTGCTATCACATTTTCACATAGAATGAAAATTAATTTATGATTGTCACATGTTTATTTTAAACTATATTTAGCATTTAATACTTTGTAATTATTATTGTGATTGATATTTATCAAAAAAATTATTATTGTGATTGATGTCACTTATATGTTATTACATTTAGTTATGGAAGCCTTGAACAATATGAATGATTACAATGATTATATGGAAGTAAAAGAAAAAGATGAGGTATGGAATGATACTATAGAGATGTGTTTAATCTCATTAATGGTTGAAGAAGTGAAGAAGGGAAATCGAACGAATACTACCTTTTCCAAATCTGGTTGGAAGAATATTAAAACAGGGCTTCAAACAAAGTTCAATAAGGAGTATACTAAATATTCAGTTGAAGAATAAGTATAATGGATTACGGGTCATATTGAAGAATTTGAAGAACTTACTCAAAGAAATAGGAATCGGTTACAACTCATTTACTGGTGAAGTTAATGCTACAAATGTTAGGCCCCATTTTCGAAACCCAACTATCAAACCAGAGTCAAAAGCTTGAGCAGGTTTCCATGTAGGGTTATCTCAATAAACCCTATTCGTATTGTACATGCCTTGGCGTAATTGCCATACTTCTCACTATAGATGTCGGATTGACTTTGTTTTTAGGACGGTTTGAATGAAAACTTCTAAATCTACAACTTTCATAAAGATCTCAAAGTGAGATTCGGCCTCTAAACAGATCAAGAATGGAACAGAAGGTATAAGATGAATAGTGCATAGAAATTAAGACAAAGCAAAATTTCTAAGACGAAGGAGAAACTAAGACCAAGCAAATTAAGACAAATCAAAACTAAGACGAAGCGAATCTAAGACAAATCAAAACTAAGACGAAGTAGAAAGTCAAACTAAGACGAAGCATCTTAGGTACAAAACTAAGATGATAGAAACTAAGACCAAGCATCTTAGGTACAAAACTAAGACGAAGTAGAAGTCAAACTAAAACGAAGAGGAAAGTCAAACTAAGACGAAGAAACTAAGACGAAGCGTCTTAGGTACAAAACTAAGACGAAGCAGAAGTCAAACTAAGATGAAGAGGAAAGTCAAACTAAGATAATAGAAACTAAGATGATAGAAACTAAGACGAAGCGCCTTAGGTACAAAAATAAGACGAAGCAGAAGTTAAATTAAAACAAAGAGGAAAGTCAAACTAAGATGATAGAAACTAAGACAATAGAAACTAAGACGAAGCATCTTAGGTACAAAACTAAGATGATAGAAACTAAAACGAAGCGTCTTAGGTACAAAACTAAGACGAAACAAAAGTCAAACTATGACGATGCAACTGAGACAATGCACTGTGCATAAGAAGATGTTTCAACTGGATCTTCCTCACATCCCCAAAGTTAGAACACGAATTCTAACCCCATAAGGGACCCGAAATATGTAATGCAATATAAAACCCAAAACTATAAACATAACAAAAGTGATCATATATCACTAATAGAACCAAACACAATCTGACCTTAGCTTTAATTACATATCAACACGCTCATCAGAAACTTAATACAAATACAGATGGATGCTCAATGTTTGATATGCTTATAACTAACCAAAAGGAGTCGAACTGACTTAATTACAAATGTTCTAATATCTTAAAGTTTCTGAAGCCTTGCAAGGATCACTAATCTTCTCGATTTACATCTGAGGAGGGAAGGAATGGGATGTGTTACACAGCTCAGTGGCTAACATGTTGAGAGTCATTAATAATCGACCACAAATTCATGCTCATGCATATATGTATATATGTATATTTATAGGTATACATTCCAACTTGAGCATTCTTCATTCTGGTTTAATACTCATAGCACATAACACTCAAACGCATCATTCATGTCAAGTTCAAAGATGCAATGCACAGAAATTGGTTCGAGGGTCCTATGAAACAGAATGAGGAAATCGAAGTTTAACCCATGAACAGAATGAGTCTATTTCGAAGCTCATATGCCACAAGCGGGCAGCCGGGAGAAGGCTCTTGTCGACGTGCATGTGACAAACAAAATGGTTCCACTCTCGCCCAAACTGAAGCATATATTCTATTTCTAATATGCTTATCCTTTTATGTTTTATCTTCATTTTCATTTAATGCAGATGTCATGACCTGTATTGAGGAAAAACATAGCCATATTTCACCATGCATATTTCCACATTTACAAACAAGACAATTTCAACATACACAAATAGGCAAGAATTTTCCCAATTATACTATAGCCCTAAATATGTTACTCACCTAGTTAGCTTGCAAAAACCAAGTCAAGCTTGCCTTTCCCTTTGCTCTTGGGTAGGATTCCTTTGGTCCCCTACAATAACCAAGGTTCCAAACAAAACAACATTTCAATCAAATTCATAACTTAAAAGAAAATCATACAATTTCAATAAATACAAATTAAATGCAAATCTAACCTACCTATAACCCATCTAGGTTAGAAAACCTAAAACCTAGCTTAGAAACCATAAAATCAATTGGGTTCCCATAATCCATCTTTTTCCAACACAACTCATTCCTTTAATAGAGCAAAAGAAAAGATGGTTAATCCACCTTAATAAGTTGATTTCTCTTCTTTCCTTCTTTCACCGAAACCCTTTTCTTCTCTCTCTAATTTTTTTTTTCTCACTCTTCTCCCTCTTGAATTCACGTTTTTCTCCTCTTAACAAGCATAACAGCACATCCTTTTTTTATTTCTACCCTTAATAACCCTAAAAGGTCTAAACCCTTCTTATAGGCTTATGCTCTTTTATGCTCAAGTGATCTCCCAAAGACGTCCTTGAATATCCTTATTACATCAACACTTTACTTCCATTTATCCATGCAACAAATCCTACTAGCCTTGGCACCATTATAGTTCCAAAATTTAAATCTATCGAAACTCCAAAATTATTAAAAAAATCATGCTTACTTAAAGAAAAATTTTCTAGGGTCCAACAGTGACAAACCACATCATTTTGAATCCCACTAGAATTAAGATTTTATATGTACAATTAAGATGTCAAAACTAAATAAAAAATATATATAATATATCTTAACAATTTCTCCCTTTTTGACATATTTGTCACAACTCTTAAACTCCCCCTAAATAACATAGATGGACATATAAAGAGGAAATCCACAATGCTACCCCTCAATGTAATATTCAATTACACAAGCATAAGTCAATTTCAGTCAACAAAACATATAGAGAACAAAAATCTTATCTTAATTATTCTCCCCCTTTGAGACAATACATGCCAAAAAGATGAATTCAAGAAGCACCGAGGAAGCGAAGAACTCGTTGCTTTAAATTGTGAAGAGCATCAACAGCTACTTGAACGATCCCTTCAATATGTTCAATTTCAGTAAAGAAAGCTACATGCGAATTAACAGAATTTGTCCCTGTGGCATTCGAGAGACCCGAAATGGTATATGGCAAATCCACCACCTGTGGTTGCCGAAAAATTTGTGGAGATATATTCATCAAAGCCACTAACTTAAGTATGCTTGACTCAATCCTAAGAACTTCATTGGGATATAAAAACTGTGAGATCAAACATGGAAAATATAACAAAGAATGTGGCTTACTCTCAATAGCCAACATAGCTTCAATGATGAGACGACACTCCAATACCAATCGCATAAATCAACTTAGCTTGTGCCAAGTAGACAAAAACAACATGTATGCTTGGCATCCAGTTTGCCACAATCAATTTAAAAAGCACGAAATATTTTTGAGTCAGCATAGAAGAGCGAAGAACAAAACTAGATGCCCATGCACTCAATTTACCACCAGTTAATACCGTAGCAATCAAATCATTTGACATAGTCCAATCATCATCATAAAGAAGATCACCGATCAAATTATCAAATCCCAGAAATATATTTAAACAAGTAGCATCAAAATGAACTACCCGGTCATAGCATCCTCATTCAAAATGTCACAAGATAAGTTGCAATAGAATTCCTTTACAGGTCGGAATCACAATGCTTCGGAAGTAGTGAAGCTTGCAATAAAGTGTTCTGACAGTAAATAATGCAAACCATGTTGTTGAAATTCGTCTAAGTTGATCGGATGATCGAAAACAAACCTAACATCATTCAAAGTCGTCCATTTTTGTTCAGCTGCGGAAGAATAAAACTCGAAGGAAATGGCATCATCCACTATCAGACGGATAGAAGAATGACGTCTAGCTGGGCGAACTATTTTCCGACATCTCATCTTTGTACACTTCGAAGGAGCCGTAAGAGGCACTTGTGGTAGAGTAGATGCTGCAGAAGTTGTGTCGGAATTTGAAGCAGATTCTTCAACCTTAGACAATATGGCTTGTGTAACATCATAATCTGGATCTGCTGTGTCCCAAAGGAGATAGTGTCGAGAATGTCAATAGGAGCTGCTAAAGAGGATCCAGCCCCGATAGGTTGGATTCAACAATAATCGACTTGAATGTCGTGTTAGAGCAGCTGTCTTTTTGTCAAAAACCGAAGATAATACCTTCTCTTTGCTCTTGCCCATATTTATCGACCACAATCAATCAAATTCCAGCTATTATCAGGCAATCAAATTTCAACCAATCAATCAAGTTGAATCAATCGAAAGGGAAAGGATACAATACCCTTATGGGTCTTAGTTCATGGTGGATAAAATATAAACTAGTTTCAGATCTAGATTTGGATAAACAACTCCAGTAGGTAGAAGATGACACTACAGTAAGAATGTGTCTTGAAATCCACCATAAATCGACGCCCACAAGGAGGAAGATGGCAATGCAGCAATGGGATGTATGTCTTCAAACAAAGCTGTAGGATGTGTCATGGTAGATAAAATCGAAGATGAAAAGGACTAGATTATCGCCAGACTCCGGAAAATCGCCGATGTGGTCGCCTAGCGTAAAGCAACTGTAATGATGGACTGATTAGCTAAAAGGACAGAGGCAGGTGCGACGGTCTTAGTGATTGAAGTAGCTATAGAGACGCTGGATTGAATGAGCAAAAGTAGATGTGGTATATGTAGAGACGACGGCGTTATATGTAAAGAGGGGTTAAAGAAATTTAGGGATTTTGAATCCCTCAGATGAAATACGACTTTTCTAAAAATAATACTTTCTTTATCTTTTTCTTTCTTTTTTTTAAAATAAAATACATCAATAATGTAGTGCACAGAGTCCCAAGGCCCCTTTGAGAAGTTCAAACCTTACTGCATCAAGAGGTTTCTTACAGATATCTTCCAACTGCTTTTCTGTAGATACATATGACAAGATGACTGTTTTGCTTTCCACAAGCTCTCGAACGAGGTGATACCTGAGATCAATATATTTCATTCTTGAATGCTAAACTGGATTTTTAGAGATGTGTATGGCACTCTTGTTATCGCATAAGATAGTCAACACATTCTGATCAATCCCATAATCTTCTAACATTTGTTTCAACCAAAGAAGTTGTGAACAACAATTACCTGCAATTATGTATTTTGCCTCAGTGGTCGATAGTGAAATTGAATTATACTTCTTGCTATGCCAAGAGATCAAATTGTTTCCTATGAAGAAACAAGCTCCTGAAGTGCTTTTGCGATCGTCTAAGTTTCCAGCCCAATCCGTATCACTATATCCAACTAGATAAGATGTCGAATCTGATGTATACCATATCTCAAAATCAGATGTTCTGCTTACATACCTGATAATCCTCTTGGCCGTTGTTATATGTGTTTCTTTCGGGTTAGCTTGATAGCGAGCACATACACCAACGTTGTAACAAATATCTAGCCTACTTGTAGTCAAGTATAATAAACTGACAATTATACCGTGATATAAATTGTCGTCAACGTTTTTACCATTCTCATCTCTGTTTAGTTTCATTGAGACACTCATAGGTCTTCTTGCATGTATGGCATTCTCAAGACCAAACTTCTTTATTATGCTATTGGCATATTTGGTTTGTGATATAAAAAATTCATCCTTCACTTATTTAACTTGCAAACCCAAAAGGAAATTTAGCTCACCTACCATACTCATTTTAAATTAGGATGTCATTAACTTGACAAAGTCATCTACCATCTTTGGATGTGTAACACCAAACACAATATCATCAACGTAGATCTGAGCCATCACAATATCAGATTTAAACTTTTTAATAAACAAAGTTTTGTCAACACTACCTCGTTTATATCCTTGCTTGATAAGATACTGTGTGAGCCTTTCGTACCAAGCCTTGGTGCTTGTTTGAGACCCTAAAGAGCTTTCTTTTGCTTATAGACATGATCTGCATGGGCTGAGTCAATGAATCCTTTTGCCTACTCGACATATACTTCTTCCTATATAAACCCATTCAAAAAGGCACTCTTTACATCCATTTGATAGAGCTTAAACCCCTTCACACATGCTATGCCCAATAATAGTTTGATAGATTCAAGTCGTGCCACTGGTGCAAAAGTTTCATCATAGTCTATTCCTTCCACCTGAGAGTATCCCTAAGCTACTAACCTTGCTTTATTTCTGGTGACATTACCCTATTCATCTGTTTTATTCCGAAGCACCCATTTTGTTCCAATTACATTAGTGTCCGATGTTCTTGGCACTCATTCCCATACATCATTCCATGCAAATTGAATCAATTCATCCTGCATAGCTGCTGTCCAGAACTCATATTATAGAGCTTCTTTAAAGTTCTTTGGCTCGAATAAAGATGTGTAACACAAGTAGCCTGCAAGTTCTCGATAATCAACCCTTTTTCTATCTCTTGTTTTTCTTCTTTCGTTAACATCTCCTCCAATGCCGTTCTCTATAGGATGATTTCTTCGGATTTGACATGGAGAATTTTGGTTCAACTCAGCTTCTCTCGAGTTTTGAGTATTTAAAGGAATAATTTCTTCTTCCATTGTTTTGGTTGAGTCATTATCTGAAGTAACTGAAGGTTTTTCAGTTTGCGCAGTTACTTCCTCAGCAGCAACTAACTGCAGATCTGGACAATTCTTCAATCTTGTCTCATTGTTTGTTTGAGTTGGTTCAGAGGGCTAGTTATGTTGATTTTCTTTTTCCACTTGACCATTCATAAAAGATACATCATCTATCACATCATTTATGGACTCTAGCACTCTCTTGGTTCTTTGATTATACACTCGATAAGCTCTACTATGAGTTAAATAGCCTATGAAAATTCCTTCATCACTTTTGCTCTCGAATTTTCCAAGCTGTTCCTGATCTCTAAGAATATAACACTTACTTCTAAAAATATGAAATTAACTTACATCTGGTTTCTTTCCCTTCCAAAGTTCATGGGATGTCTTGTTCAAGATGCTTCAAAGATACACTCTATTACATATGTAGCATGCTGTATTAACTACTTCGGCCCAAAAGCGCATAGACAATTTAGTTCCATTCAACATAGATCTAGTCATTTCTTGAAGTGTTCTATTTTTCCTTTTGGCAACTCCATTTTGTTGTGGAGTTTTGGGGGCTGAAAATTCTCGTATGATGTTATACTCATCCCAAAAGTCATTAAAGCTTGTATTCTCAAATTTCCTTCGATGATCTGATCGAATTCTCAATATAGTAAAAAAATTTAGATTCATGACCTGCACACATAGGCTTTTAAAAGCCTTAAAAGCATCTAATTTTTCTTTCAAAAATGATACCCAAGTATATCTCGAATAATCATTAACACAAGTTAGAAAATATCTCATTCCACCAATGCTATCATGTTGTGTTGGACCAACCAAATCCATGTGAATTAACTCAAGTATATGAGATGAGGTAGCATGTATAACCTTTCTATGTGGCACTCTTAACTATTTTCCCATTTGGCACACACTGCAAATTGATTTTCCTTCTTTTTTTTCATTTTTGCTAGACCCTTCATAGCCTCCAATTTTGTCAATTTGCTAATGAGATCAAAATTTACGTGCTCAAGCTTTTGATGCCATAAATCAATATTCTTATTGTGAGTGGCCGAATTATAAGTAGTCATGACCTGCAACATATAGCAATTGTCAGCTGATCGCTTGCCGCTAATAATACATTCTCTTTGTTCAGTTAGTATCCTACATTCATCACTTGTAAATTTAACTAACAAACCATCATCACAAAGTTGGCTTATACGAACCAAATTTGCTTGTAATCGATCGACATGGAGCACATTCTTGAGAGGGGCAAACCATTCACGCATAATGTTCCTCTACCGATCATCGAAGCCTTCTTCCCATCTCTAAAAGTCACATGACCATCCATACAATTATGATAATCAGTTAAGTAATTCTTTTCCCCTGTCATATGGCGTGAGCATCCACTATCAAAGTACCAACTATATTGCAAAGTTGCCTTCATTGATGTAAGAACTACGAGTATTTGCAATTCACTCTTTCTTACCCAAGTAGATTTCGGTACTGGGAGCTGATGTTGAAATTTTTTGAAGAATGTATAATTTTTTGGCTTTGACTTCTTTGAAACAGCATTTGCAGTAACTAATAACATCTTGGCCTTATATGCCCAATAACTCCACAAAAATGACACATGGGTACAAATCTTTGATTCTTTTTTTATGCTTCTACCTCTTGGACTGATATGGACATATCAATTTTTTCTTCATTTACTTTCAAGCACTCATCTTTATAGCCGATGCCTTCAAGATTCCCTTTAACCTTACCAATTTCTATCAACTTACCTAGTTTTTTTGTGCCTCCATTTAACATTCTTAATCCTTTTTAGTACTTACCAATTTTATTATTGCTTCACCAACCTCATCTGAAGTCAACATCAATTTCTTTTCTAACTCTTATATGGTGTTCTTCATGGAGAGATTCTCTTCCTTCAATCTTTCATTATTTCTACATGTTTTCACCCATTTTTCATACATAGCTTTGCAATCCTCATAAATATTCCCTTTTTTTATCATCTAGGTCACTTCCATCACTGCCATAATCTGATATTAGGTCTTGAGCTAAAATGTTTTTGAAATTTTCCGATTTCCCCCTTTTTCGACTTGAGTTACTTGTAGCACCCTAATACCCCCCTGGGAAGATATTGCAAGCGCCACACAAGACAGAACATACTGAATACGAAACATTCCGCAGAAGCACAACATTCAAAAATAAACATACTGAATACGAAACATTTTGCAGAAGCACAACATTCAAAAATAAACATTCCCAAACATACGAAACATGTCTAAAACATAGTTATTACAAAAAATTACAACAATTCAAAATCATACACTTTAGATACAAGACAAAATAAACTCAAAAATACATTTTTATCAAAACAAGACTCAGACTCCTTTGGCTATTGCGGTTGACTTGTCCCAGTCCCTACATCCTTCTCTCTGAGCCTACACGGGGCAAATCCACCATGCTAAGCATATAGCTTAGTAAGTAATAACTAAACTATGTTTAACCAAAACAGATACTGAATCATGTTACACAAAAGCATCTCAACATACCAAAAATTCAGAACAGAATAACATTTATTAAGGAAAACACTTTACAAGCTAAATTTAGTCATTTTAATAGCAAAACAGAACATTCAGAATACAGAACTGATTTTCAGAATAGGGTGTTAACCTATCAGATCAAAATTTCATATTTACTTCATATCAAATCTTATCTTATTATAGATCAATATACAAAATGAATCAGACTGTAAATCCATGAACAGAAGTGGGTAACGGGACCAGAACAGATGATACCATGATTGGTATCTGAAACAGAATAGACTTGAGTCTTTGAAATAGAAGACACATAAGTGTCTAAAATCAGAAGACACTAAAGTGTCTGGTACAGAAGACACCTTAGTTTCTAGTTACAGGAGCAGCTGCAGACCCTTTTAGGCATGACTATTTACCTACGACTAGGACTTGACAGTTTTAAAACCCAACAAATTCATTTCATGGACAACATAAGTAGCCAATCATTGGTTTCATTCCAAAACTCAAATATATCAATCTAACAGCTTTGTAAATCATTCAATGGATTAAAGTCAAAGAACAAACAAAACAATCAAAGCAGAACTATCCAAAATTTACTTACTGAATTACAAACAAAATTGACCAACTAAATTACTTACAAAAGCTCCCTGTTTGCTTATTGCCTCGAAGTCCTGGCAATATCTGGAATCGTTCGCTCTAAAGGTTCCTCTAAAAAATTTAATACAAACATATATAACTATTGTGCACAATTATGAATTCAATTATGCACATTCATGTATACTGAATATGTATGATGCATGTTCATGAAAAATTCCAGGTTTCTTATCCTTAATCTTGTCACATTATCGATCATGTGAAACCATACTCAATTCCTCAATCCAGATTTATTTCATAATCAACCTTCGGGTCCACTTTGCTCCATTATTCTTATTAGGAAGGTGAGGTAATTAGGTAATACTTCCTTCTAGAAAGTTTTCCCTCTTTATCTTAGGTTTTCTAATGATACCAAGTTCATCCAATTTGGTTTAGTATACTGAAAGTTATACTCAAAAGATTTTAGACTATTGTTAAGCTTCAACAGAATTCTTATCTCAACTTCCAATCAGATTCTGAAATCTTTATAGGCAGAATTATAATTTAATCTCTTCATAAAATTTGTATCCTTATATCTCTATTTTAAGAAAAATTAGCAATCATCTCATTCTTAGGTCCACATATCAAGATATAGTCCAATTACCGAAGTATGTTCAGTAAAAATCATCCCAGTTATCATATTTTAGAATAGTCACATTTCCATCTTAAATTCATCAACCAATCCATTTCAGAAAGCTATTATTTTTGGTGGAGACGTATATCAATGTCTTATGAGTTTATTGGCTCAAGAATCAAATCATTTGGAGCTCGGATGACAAAGTTATGGCCAAAAGAATCAAGGTTATTCAGGTGAGTCAACAATCCTTCAGATGCACCATCGTGCTACTCTCAAGAAAAATAGCAAAGTCACCCTTGTGTTTTTGAACAAGTGAGTCAACAATCCTTTAGATGCACCATTGTGCTACTCTCAGGAAAAATAGCAAAGTCACCATTGTGCTTAAGCACGAAGGTGAACTTGCAACTTACACAACAAAAGTCACCGTCGTGCTTAAGCACGAGGGTGAACTTCCAAGTTTCTTTAGCAAAGTCACCGTCGTGCTTATGCACGAGGGTGAACTTTCCAACTTAACCAGCAAAGTCACTGTTGTGCTTAAGCATGACGGTGAACTTCCAACTTTTTTAGAAAAGTCACTATCGTGCAAGTGCACGATAGTGCATTCCATCTTCTTCCTTCACCGAACAACTCTTTCATTTTTTTTCAATCCTTCATCACACACTTGTACACTTACATGCACCACTTTATTTTACTTCTATATCATCTCAATTCATTCCAACCACAATTCAAAACCAAGTTTATAATCAAACATTAAAAATTGATTCCTTTCATAAAATTTCTTTCACTACTGTGTATTTTCCATTTCTAGCACTATTCACTTCACTAATTTCTCATTTAACACATCCATATCATCACCGAAGCTACCCTTCTCACCTACCTCATTTTCTGCTTTGATCTACTTCACTACGTTTCTTTTTAAACTACATGCAAATCGATATTACACTCCCACTGTATAATCCACTGTACAATATTTTCAACTCATCTTTCGTCATCATTTTCATCGTATTTGTTTCACACACAACTCATGCATGTCATCATTTCCAACACATACAACATCATCCAACTCATGCATGTATTTATTTCCAATATCAACACATCATCATAATTATTCACAGAACTCAAAACTTAAAACTTTAATTACCTTGTTTTCAGAAAATCATCAGTAGTGAGGTTTCGGCAGTGTATTGAGTTCCGTTCCGTACCGGCCGGTACCGGCCGGAACGTACCGTACCGGTCGAAAAACGAAACGGAATTGGGTGCTTCAGTACCGGCCGTAAATACCGGCCGGTACCGGTGATTT
>JANIHZ010000002.1:5866196-5886119 GCA_027478365.1 Erythroxylum rufum
GAAAAGAAATCTTTTATTTTTCTAATATTTTAAAATTTTAACTGAAAATTAAATTAATAAAATAAAGAGTGTACATCATCGTAATTCGTAAGACTGACAATAGTAAAAATTAAAAATTTTGAAATAACATTAAAAAATAAGACAGTCCTTACTAAAAAAGTTAAGTTTAATTAAAAAAGAAACTATTAAATAAAAATAAAATAAAATTTAAATAGTAAGAATTATTAAAATAAATAGAATTGTTCTTTGATTCAATTTTTTAACAAATGCACCAAAAAAATGTTTTACTACTTTAATTTAATATATTTATCATGTATGCACTTATTTATGTTGCATGGGAAATTAAGAGAAGACCTTGTAAGGGAAACAAATTAGTTAATAATTAATTATATACAATTAATTAGAAATATAATTAATTAAACAAAAGTTTTTTTTTGATAGGCCTAAGCCTAAAAGCAACAAAACTCGGTGTTGCTCCTAATTGGTCAACCACAAAACAAGTGTTGTAAAAGTAGTTTTCTAGGTAACCTGCATACGCCGCGTAAAAGTGCATCATAAGTTCTCCGTCTCTGTGTGTGTCGTGTCCTTCTCTCTCTATGAGCATGAAATCTTGCCAAAATTGCCATGCAGCAAGAGAAGAGATAGCAGCCTTTACAGCCACCAGTCTCACTCTCCTTCTATGACTCTCTCTCTCTCTCTCTCTCTCTCGCGCTCTCTGGTCAAATCTTTTTCCTTCCCCATTCATTCATGACTCTTATAATGGCTATATCACCAATTAAATCTCCGACTTTGTCTCTTTCTTTTTCTTTCCTATATAACTATTACTTATTAACTATTAAACCCTTTGTATCCTCTTTCCCAAAACTCTCAAATCTCCTCTTTCCTTAAACTTTTACCAAGTCCCTCGCTTCCCTTTATTCAGTGCTCGTACCTGTTGTCTGTGTTGTATCTTTTTTCCTTTAATTTTAGTTTCAGGATGGATCAGTTTTGTGGTGGCAGACAGAAATCTCCTACTCATAGTGAAGCATTGCAGAATACGGCGGTGGATTTCCCGTACGGCGATCTCCGTCACCTTAACCACCAAACTCCGATAACGCAGACTTCTACTCGATACGAGGACCTTATATCTTCCTTTGCTGGCCTTAATGTTTCCTCAAACAGCCGACCTTCGTATCCATACTCTGCTTTTGATGACGAACCAATGTTTATGTCAGCTCCTGGTCCCCAAAACATGGGCTACGGTGGTCGGGGTTTTTGGCCTGTAAAGATGTCAGATATGGAAAAGCGTATGGTTCTCAGTGGTATCGGAACTCAGGTGCCTAATGATTATGTGCATGTTTTGCGTAGCTCTGATGTTCTTTCGTATCCTAATCCAACGCCGTACTCCAATAACCAATCTTTTAACGACGGCAATGTGCTGCCGCCCCGTTCAAGAGAAACGCCAATTAGAGAATGTTCTCAAGGGTTGTCTAAAAACAATAATAAATCTTTAAGGTACAGTTCGCATAACAGGAGTAGGCCGGCTCACTGGTTACAAGAGCCTACGAATTACTTGTCTGTGACGGATTTGAAGGGTAAGATTGCCACACTGGCCAAGGATCAAAATAGGTGTACAGTCTTGCATAATGCAATGAAGGGTATTACCGATCAGGAAATCCACATCCTATATTCTGAAGTGATTGACAATGTTGGTGAATTGATGGTTGACCCAATTGGGAACTATGTCGTACAAAAGCTTATCGAGTTGTGTAGCGAGGAGCAGAGGACTCGGATTCTGCGGAACATCTCAAGGCATGAATTTCAACTCACCACAATTTGCCTTAGCAGTCATGGGTATGTGCATGAAAACAGTATGCTTTCTTAGATTTTTGTACCTAGCTTATTCTTCGTTTGACTTCTGATTATCATAAAAAAAGAGGTAAGTTATATTATAGATGTTTGTCTAAATTAACATTGCGCTATCGGGGTCAGAATGCTTTTGTTTTGTACTGTAGTTATCTGTTTATTCTTTCGGTTTGGTGGCAGAACTCGCGCTGTACAGACGCTGTTAAAACATATGAACACACAGGAGCAAATTTCAATATTTATGGAAGCTCTAAGCCCCGGGGCGGCTTTTTTGTGTAAACACACAAATAGTCACCATGTTGTAAATTTTTGCTTGAAGAATCTCTCTGTTGAAGCAAATAAGGTGACTCCTTAGATATATTGCTCGATGCTTTGCTTAACTGCTTTCCTGTTCTTGTTTATATTTTCTTGCTGTTTGATTGCTGTATTTTTCATGTAAATTTGTGCCTAATGAATAGATCATTCGCCTCGATATATTCTTTGTTGTTGCATTGTGAAGAGAATTGAGGTTTTGTTTAAGGTAGCGATACCACTAGGTTGATGGAGTGCTAGAAGGACTATTACTCGAGTATATGCAGGTCCGACACCTTTGTTACATCGATGTGGATTGTATATGCATATCCGTCTTTGAGTTCCTTAACTTTATATCGAACTGACACTCTTGATAAGTCCCTTGATGGTTAGAGTTCTTCTGATCTTGGACTAAAGCCTTCCATAATGGTTAGCAAATTTTATAAGAGAGTATACTGAAGCACAGAGGGAATGTATCCATTGTTGTTAATTTAAAATGCTTATTTTAGGCAGTTAGTAGTTTAGTGATTCAACTGCAAAAGATACCAGCCCAGCTGAAGTTTGCTAGCTTCCTTCTTTGATGGAAGACGATGTCAGACTAAAGACTATTTGTTTCAGAAAGAAGTCAGTATGATTTAATCATTGAAGGATACTCATACTCTCCAAAAACTCGTGGCGAAAACCTGAGTAAGCCAAACAAGCAATTTGAACTGTAAATCATGGCAGCTATGAATTTCTTTGTGATATGAGAGGACAGATGGAAAATTTCATTCCCTTACAGTGTGTAGTCTGCTTATTCCCTATCTTTGGTGTTAGCGGTTGTTCTGTTACAGTTGGTGATTATTCAGTTTGTGATTCTCAACAGTCTAAGCTGGAATCCTGCAGGACAACAAATTGTGCTTTTATCCATCAAAGTTAAAGCAAAGTTTTGAGTTCTTGTTTCCTAATTGAAATTTCAAGGTTGTGGTCAAATTTCTGAATGCTTACAAAAGCAGGTAGAGGATGGTCATTTATGATTTCAGATGGCTTAAAATTAAGTTTACTCATTGATCAGGATTATCATGTTTCAGCATGTTGCCTGTGCTCTGCACAATTGGCAGTGGAATTTGGAACGTTATTGACCTCAATGCAATTTGAGGACAAAACTTTTGGAGATTTAACATATCAATAACTTGAATTTGATGTTGGCTTTCAATTTCCCAAAAAATGGGTAGCAGCAGATTTAAAAGACTTCAATAGCCACTCTGCTTTAAATTATGCTGCTGCAAACTCAACTTTCTATAAATTCTGATTAGAATATACTGCATAAATTTAGGTATTGTGGCTAACATTCACGTTGCTGATATTGTTAACTTATTTTTGTTATTCTATAAACTCTGTTCATGTAACGTATATTGCCATGGATAATGTTTCTTTATTGTGGACTTTGTGAGTAGAAATTTTAGCTAGAAAGAAACTCATGATTTGTGCTTTTTCATAAACTTGCAGTATTTTCTTCGTGTGGTAGCAGCAAATTGCTTTCACATTGCAGCAGACAAAATTGGATGCTGTGTCCTACAGACTTGTGTCGATTACTCCTTTGGAGAAACTAGAGATAACCTGGTGACTTCGATAGCATCTAATGCACTAGAACTGGCACAAGATCCTTTTGGGTTTGCTTTACTTCAAACATTATCAATGCTTTACATCTTGACCAACATCCATTGTTCTGATTGAGTCTGATGTTTCTCAAATTGTTCCCTCCAGAAACTATGTAGTACAGCACATATTGGAACTGAAGGTGCCACATTTCACAGCAAGTCTTCTCGCACAGCTTCAGGGGAATTTCACAGCCCTTTCCTTCAACAAGTATGGCAGTAATGTAGTGGAGAAGTGCTTGGCAGATACGACGGATGAACAATCGATACAAATCATCGTGGAGATTCTTCAAAACGACCTTGTTCATATGCTCCTGGTGGATGCATATGGGAACTATGTAATCCAAGCCTCACTAGCACGTTCAAAGGTTAATATCATTGTCATTCCCACATCATATCAGTATGCAAGCTCATCAGTCATGCTTGAGATTGTATTGTTTCGGTTAATGATATGATACAATTGTGGCAGGATCTTGGACCTGTGCATTTCACTTTAGTACACCTGATACAGATAAATGCTCGAACGTTGAAGACCCACATGTATGGCAAGAAGGTGATTGATTGGTTCACTAAGAACAAGGGCCATACAAATGGATTAGTACAAGTATGAGGTCAGCCTTCTAATTAGAATCTTTCACCAACTGTTGTCAATGGCTACTTTTACTTATTTTTTCACTTTTCTTGTAGGGTCAAATGTTGTTGGGAGCTTCCCCTCATGGTTGATGTTGAGTTTGTAGCTCTCCTTACTTGCTGTAGCTTGTAGGTCAACAACGGTTGTTGTAGACAGATTAGTTGTCCATTTTTTTTCTAGGCGTGGATAGAGATGATCTGCGACCAGTATACAAACTAACTTGAATTTTTGTGTACAATCATTCTGAAAGGGAGATTAGAATGATAAGAGTTGGTTATATGTTTAAGGTTCTCGTTCAAAACTGTACATTTCGAGCCTTCTCTTAATGTTGATCCAAACATCAAGTCTGTTAGCCCTTGAACGACAATAGGTCCAGTCCGAAAACCTTGAAACCGATTGAGTTTTGGGTCGGTTCGAAAGCCCGAATCCGCTTTTATAAAGAGCACTCGTTTAGCATCTTCTTGCTCCGTATATGGAACTTGACATTGAAATGGATGTCTCACGTTTGTAATACGGCAGCGTTTGATGGTGAAGACAGTTATACTCGGGGTGTGGATTTAAATTGTAGTTGTTCTGTCGCTGTCGTCGTGCAAGGATGAAGGTTTCGAAACTGAAACTTTAACGAAGTACTTAAACCTAAGACGTGATTAATAAAAAAGAGCCGCACCAGTTGAGAGATAATCATTAAGAAAATGGAACTTATCGCTTAAATAAAATATTTATATCATCTAATCCGCGGGTAATATGTTGTGGTCACATTTACGAAGCAAAGTTGCTTTTCGCAATCTCATTATTCTCAATACTTTTCAAGGAAAAATAAGAAGCAATAAGAGGACGGTGTCGACCTTCTACCGCCGTCTCCTCCGCCATGTCTCGCCATTACTCTCTCGCCTCCTACTGTCTCGTCTTAATTCTTCTAACTATTCACCGCGTCGTCGTTTTCGCTGCTCCCGATCCGCTTCCGATGATTATCCCTCTTCACCTCTCCACTCCTAATGTCTCGCTTCACCGGAGAACAGGCGATTATAGCCGACGGCATCTTCAGAACTCCAACCTTCCCAAGGCTCATATGCCACTCTATGATGATCTTCTCTCCCATGGGTATTGCTCTCTGTAGCTGACTTCTGTTTTTCAATCAGAGGTTTAATGCTGATCTTTTTTTGGATTGATTTGTGCAGTTATTATACGACAAGGTTATATGTTGGGACGCCTCCTCAAGAATTCGCTCTTATAGTGGACACAGGTAGTACCATCACGTATGTTCCGTGCTCGGGCTGTGAGCAGTGCGGCAACCACCAGGTTTGTCCTTTGTTTCGCTTCTTGAACGTTTTAGATTTCGTAGTTAGAATACTTCTGGTTCAAGTTCGTTGTAAGGAGTAAATTTAGATGTTTGTCTAATTACCTTGGAATGTGCAATTGAATTTGTCAGTTTAACTGAAATTTGGTATATAAATGCTTTATTAGTTGTCTGAGAGTGAATTTGCTGTATTTAGGATCCCATGTTTCAACCAGAATTGTCCAGCACTTATCAATATGTGAGTTGCAATCCTAGTTGTAACTGTGACGATGAAGGGAAGCTGTGCATTTATGAAAGACGGTATGCTGAAAAGAGTTCAAGCAGTGGCATTCTTGCGGAGGATGTTATTTCTTTTGGCAATGGAAGTGAACTCGCACCCCAGCGAGCTGTGTTTGGATGTGAGAACCTGGAAACTGGTGATCTTTATAGTCAACGTGCTGACGGGATAATGGGGTTGGGTGCTGGTCGGCTCAGTATTGTGGATCAACTTGTGGACAAAGGTGTCATTAGTGACTCGTTTTCGTTGTGCTATGGTGGGATGGATTTGGGTGGTGGTGCAATGATTCTTGGAAGAATTTCTTCGCCCCAAGACATGATTTTCTCCCACTCTAACCCCTTCCGTAGGTATAAATCATTCTCCAAATTGGAAATTAGTTGTTTTTTAGGTTTTACATTTAGTACATCTCACACATATGACGTAGTTTTTGGCTGGCAGTCCTTATTACAATATTTTTGGAATTTTAAAGAGAAATTATATTAACAAAAGCCAAACACTACACTGTACAGTCCTACAAAAGGAAATAAAGAAATACAATCACAAAAACTCTCTCAGCTTGGAAGCTCACATCTGCTAAATATGCCAGCGACGTCTCATATCTAAGCTTACACATATATGCTTGCCATGGGCCACCAGAACCTCTCGAACCAAGTTAGCAATGCAGTCCGCTAACTCATACTGATTGCGTTCTTCCTATTTATACAGCCGGCGGTTTCGCTTCTTCCAAAGATTATATATCACCATATGAAACGCGGTCCTAAACAAAAGGGCCATCTATCCGGTCTCGACTAGATTCTTGCATAACAATTACCACCACCTCACTCCACTGATAAAAGGAGGGAATTCTCCCTAATAGAGTCATAATCCTATTCCAAACTGATTTCGAGTAGACACATTCAAAAAACAAATGATCTCTACTCTCATTGACTAATTTGCAAAGAACACAAATAAGATCAAAATTACCAAACTAGCGGTCTTTCGTTGGCAACCGGTTCAACATGGCTAACTACACAAAAAATGCCGCTTTAGGAGATAGGACTTGCTGCCACACTAAGTCCGCCCAAGAAATCACTGCTAACCTTTCCCAACCAATGGCATCTGTTGATTGAGTGGTAAAAGACCCTGCAGAGTTGGCTGACCATAACCACCCATCCGAAGCTTTACCAAGCCTAACTCCATCCAAAACCGACTCCAACACATGGCCATACCTACATTTGCTCCATCTCTCCCTATCCCGAACCACCCCTGCCATCGACTCCAGCTTAGGAATCTGGAGTTTGAAACCAACCAGGTTTGGACGCAACCAAAGAAGACTAGAGGCATGCCAGTTATCAAACCAGAAATTCACACCAGCCCCATCGCCTAACCTGGACTTAATGACTGGATACACCATATCTCTAGCTAGCAACAAACCCTTAAAAATCCAGGAAAGCTCGGAGCTCACTGGAAGTTGCCAGAAACTCTGCCTCTTAAGCCGATAAATCTGAATCCACTTAACCCACAATGCTTCATGATCCACAAATAATCGCCAAATGCGCTTCATAAGTAGCACGCATTGCAGCTGGGTAATCAAGATGATGCCCAAACCTCCGTGCCGCTTAGGTTTGACAATCTCGCTCCATTTGACTTTAGCACCCGTGCATTTATCATGTTTGCCCGTCCATAAGAAAGTCTTCAAAATCCTCTCTATTTCTTTGATAACCCTCTTCGAAGGATAATATGCGCAGCCTAATGCACATGCATACTATTCAACACAGAAACAATTAAGCTAGCCCTCGCAGCAAAGGAAAGAAACTGATTCTGCCAAGCATTAATGCGCTTCTTCAATTTTTCCAACAAAGGAAGAAATTCCAAGTACCTGGGTTTACCGAATGTGATTGGCACGCCCAAGTATCTGAACGGAAGACTGTGAAGGGGCAGCCCCACCAAAGCACTTAACTGCTCACGATTAAGAACATCACCTTAAATGTAGATATTGCTCTTCTGACAATTCATCCTCATGCCCGACCAGCTGGAAAAGGTGTCGATCAAGTTTATCATCATTTGGAGCACATGTGAATCAGCTTTGCAGAGCAAAATAAGATCACCCGCATACATAAGGTGAGACAACTGCATTTCTGGACAAAGATGATGGTACCGAAAGAGCCCATTACACTGCACCATGGTAGTCATCAACCTAGAAAACCCTCCATAGCTAACGTGAATAGGTAGGGGGATAAAGGATCCCCTTGCCTAAGACCCCTGCGAATCCGAATGGGCTGCGTAGGGATCCCATTAATCAGAACACTCAGCGAGGGAGTTTGGATACATTGCAGAATCCAATGACAGAACTTGACGGGCAAGCCAATCCCCTGCAAGCATTCCCGCAAGTAACCCCACCCAATGGTATCGTAAGCTTTATAAAGATCGATCTTCAAGGCGGAGCTCTAAAGCTTCTTACCGGATTGATACTCCCCTAACAACTCCTGCAATAACAAAATATTGTCGCCAATATTTTTGGAAGGAAGAAAAGCCCCTTGAGCAGGACTAACTACTTCAGCCAAAACATCCTTTAAACACCCCGCCAATATAGAAGCTATAACCTTGTACACCGTATTGTAGCACGAAATGGGGCGATAGTCCATAATCCGCTCTGATCTCTCCTTTTTAGGAATCAAGCAGACATAAGTATGGTTTATTTCCTGGAGCAATTTACCTGAAACAAAAAATTCCAGTACCGCCTTTGTGAATAACTGACCAGTGATGCTCCAGGTATGTTGGAAAACCCCAGCTGAAAAACCATCCGACTCAGGCGCTTTGGACGCATTCAGACGGAACAATGCCTCCTTAACCTGGGAAGCCAAAACTGGGGCATCTAGACTCTCCAACCTCTGGAGACTCGAAGAAAACTCCAAGACATTGCGCACCCCAAAACCCCTCCTCGACTCAGCCGGACTACCCATCAAATGTACAAAGAAATCCCTCACGTGTGTCGCAACAGAATCATGTCCTCTAAAAGAATTAACTCCTTCATCAGAAAAAACGGAAATGATATTGACATTTCAACGAGCCAAGATGGCTGCATGGAAGAACTTGGAATTGTAGTCCCCATCCCTAATCCAATTCACCTTAGCTTTTTGTTTCAGAATAGAATCACTTATCTTAAGCGCCTCCTGATACTTATGCAAAGCCTCCGCCTCAAGGACTCGTAACCTTTCATTAGTCAGCTCCCCGCAACATTGTTTTTGTATGACAGCCAAATGATCCCCCAACATCTTGCAAATACCAGACCGATTCTTGCTAAATTCTTTGATAATTTTCTTGGCCATTTTCAATTTCTGCATCAACTGAAATGCTTTGTAACCCCGGATATCAGTCTGCCAAACGTGCGCAAGCATCTCCATGAAACCCTTAACCTGGAGGAGTCCGTTAACAAATTGAAAAGGTGCTCCTACCCTTACTGCAGTGTCGGGGTGCTGAATGATAATGGGCGTATGGTCAGAGAGCCTGGTTCCCCGAACTCCACTGAATCGAGAGGGAAAGCATCAAGCCACTGCCTATTTACCAAAGCCCAATCAATTTTCTTCCGAATGTACATGTCCCCTTTTTGTTTATTCTCCCAAGTAAACCATCGTCCCCCACTTCTTAAATCAACCAACTCAGTGTGGCACAGGAATTGATGAAGTTCTCCTCCCGCACTTCCATGAAAAAACACACCTCCCTCAACTTACGACGCATTGAGACAGTAATTGAAATCGTCGGTAACCATCCAAGGATCGTGCAAACCAGTCTGAAAGTCTCTCAATTCCGACCACAAATCAACTCGTTGAAAAGCAAAGTTGGATGCGTAAACTAAAGTAACAATAAAAGGGGCCTTCTCGGGCACATGGAATTTCAAATGCATAAACTGAATCCCCATCTTAAGCACTTGGACCTCCACTTTATCCTCATTGAACCAGCTGAAAATCCTTCCATTGTAATGATAATCAAGATTAGATATGAGCTTCCACTGCTTCCCTAAAAAATCTAACTTATTCCTAGCTACCGAAGCTTTAATCTTCGTCTCCAAAAGCCCCACAAAGTAAGGGTGATGATCCGCAACTACCTGCTTGACCATCGACTTTTTCAGGGGGTCGTTCAGCCCCTTCGTATTCCATATTAGGAACGTCATATTAGAGAAGGCACTCAGGGGAGATCAGCCCTTTGTGCTTCTTCTTTTTGCTCTTCTTCTTGACCACAGAACTCTTAACAATCCCAACCTTAATCTGTGATATCTCACCAGCTTTTAAAGGGGAACCTGCCTCTAGCCCTGAACTAACAGTAGGCTCGGCTTTCGCCTTCGTATCTTCTCCAATCTTCGGAGGCTCTGCCACTTCAACCTCTCCAGCAACAAGGGGAACTTGCTGCTGCTCACCACTAGAAACAACCTCAAGGGAACTCACCTGATGACAATTGGGTTGAACTCCCTCAGACACTCCTTCCCCCAAACTAGTCAATGTCCGGCACTCCCCTGCCCCTTGATTGGAAAGAGCAATCGGCTTCTGTGGTCTGCTCTGAACTAGTAACTGAGTTCCCTAAGCTACAGCCCCCTGACTCGAACCCGAGCCATCCTTATTTGACTCCTCCGGCTGCCCATTATGGACACCTTTACTCAGAACCTGCTTGGCACCCAGATCCACCAATCCCCTGTCCTCTGACATCAACTTGGCCTGCGACCCTAACTAAAACTTCCGGCCAGTCGCCACCCAATGCTTCGCACCCTTCTGAGGCTTCCACGAATAGGTAACCGAAATGCAATCACGCACTAGCTCTCCATGCTCACTCAAACTCAGGATGGACAACGTTTCTGGTAAATCAGAACGTTTCTGGTAAATCAGCATCTTTCGCCACTTCCACACATATCTTGGCGTACCCAATCTGATCCATGGAAGCTGTCTGCGTATCCATAGCAATAGGTTTCCCGATTCCACTCGCCAGGTGGCTTAATCCTTCCAATGTCCAATATTCCATCGGAACATTGTGAAAATGAACCCAAATGGGCAGCACCTCCGCGAAACCCCTATCTATGCCAAACCCAGGGCGCCATGGCCTGAGGAACAAGGGCTGATCCCCAATGTGCCACGGTCCTAACTCCAAAATTTCTCGTAAATCAGAGTTCATAGCAAACTTGAATAAAATCGACCCGTCACCCATCAACATGGCCTTCTCAAACCCTTTCTTACCCTATTTGGTTCTGGCCAACGCATTCACCAGAGGAAAAGCCAGCCGTTTGGACAAAAAAAACCCGACTAGAGTGTGAGACCAAGCACGGGCTCCAGTATGCAACAACTCCACTGGAGGAGATACAACCCTATACTTGACCACCTCAGGGTGGAAGGAGAGTTTGATGGGAGAGTTTGATGGGAGAGTGTCGGACGCCTACCTTCTCTCTCCATGAGCCACCCCTCGAAGCTACCAGCACCTGGGTCATCCCCTGAACTTCCTCTTGAGTGACGAGATCTGGGCTGGACGTCTACTCCCGCACCAAAGGAGGGAAGGAGACCGGCGTGGGGACCGAATCGTCCATCGAGGGGAGGGTCCGGCTGCGCTGTAGACCAAAAACCCAGGAAAAGATAGAAAAGAAAGGATGACAGCTGGGAAGGAGAGGACAGTCCGTTCAAAACTAAGGGCATGAGGGTAAATCTACATAGTAGGCAGGAAAAGAAAGAAGAGAGAAGTCATAGTGTTTTCTCTCTCTCTCTACCTTACGGAAAAAAAACTATTACAATATTGATCTCAAGGAAATACATATTGTTGGAAAGCCTTTGAAATTGAATCCAAATATCTTTGATGGAAAGCATGGAACTATTATGGATAGTGGGACTACCTATGCTTACTTTCCAGAAGAAGCTTTTCGTGCCTTTAAAGATGCTGTAAGATATCTTCAGTAACTTGGTTAGTTGCATAGAAAAGCAAGTTTATAAAGCCCTTCTATGGATTCGATTCATACTCTATACTGTGTGTTTTCACCTTTAGATTGCTGCTTCCTCTTTTTTCTTCTTCTTGAGTTCCTCTGTTTCTTAGTAAAGCATTATGGAAAGCAATCTCGGCTATTATGAAAGGAATTGTGGTCATACTTCCTGAAAAGGAAAAGGGCCTGTTCATGATAAAATTATTTGATTATTTGCATTTCTAATCTTGGACTATGAGCCGCATAGTTTTACAGCCAGCATAATTAGGTGTGTAAAAGCTGTACTGAGGTGGTTGTGAACCATGCAGATTTCTCAGTATGCGGATTTCTCATATCTTACTGCAACATCTTAACTTGCCCTTCACAATTGTTAATTTAGTTTCTATATAGGTTCTCTAAGAGAGTTCCATTTTTGTTCTTCTTAAGTGATGAAATTGACCTCCTGGATTTGGTAATCTTTGTTGGCATACCTTGTGGTTGTAGATCTCCCTATAAAGGTAGCTACATCTAGTGTTACTGTGCTTTATATGACTTAAGCCAAAACTTGCACTATGCATGCTCTTTTGTAGCTTAAACTCTTTTAAGCATATTCCCATAGCCAAGTTGTGTTTGCTTCTGTACCTGGAGAATATTGCATAGAAACTGATACCTGTTTCCTTTCAGGTTGTAAATGAAACTGTAATTGCATAATCGATTTACATCGAATTTTCTATCAAAATGCAGATTATAAAGGAAATCCAATCCCTCAAACAGATCCATGGCCCTGATCCTAGTTACAATGATGTTTGTTTTACTGGTGGTGGAAGGTATTACTCTTGATAAGGATACAAAAAGTACTTTTCTTCAACTATTTTCCCCCTTTTCAGTTCAGTCCTTTGTCGCTTCAAATCTGATGAACCTTTTTGTCTTTGTCACCTGAAATGTGATGTAGGGAAGTTTCTGAGCTATCAAAAGTTTTCCCCCATGTGGACATGGTTTTCGGTAATGGTCAGAAATTGACTCTATCTCCAGAGAACTATCTATTTCGGGTAATTGCCTAGTCATGATTCATTATTTGGAGCATCTCCTTCTCTTCATCTGCAACAACTTCAGTTAATTTGTTTATATTTACCCTTTGGATCTCCCTTCTCTGTTTTCGTGTCCATCTCTTCCTGTTCACTTCCTCTTTTTTCTTCCCATTCATCTTGTTCCATTTTCTGTAGCATACAAGGGTAAGTGGTGCATATTGCTTGGGAATCTTCCAGAATGGAAACGATCCAACAACTCTTTTAGGAGGTATCTTACTGCATTTATCATGACTTCTCTCTCTCATTTTTTATCAACTTTACATGCTATTTATACCAGATGTATGCTTTCTTATGGCCCTTGCCTTTCACCACGCCAGACCCAATTCCTAATTCTTCAGCTCTCCAACTTTTGTCCTTTTATACTTTATCTTGAAGTACAAAACTGTTTTGTTTTACTATTTTATTACTTGAACAGGAATCATTGTCCGTAATACACTTGTGACATATGATAGAGAGAATAAAAAAATTGGATTCTGGAAAACTAATTGCTCTGAACTATCCAAGAGGCTGCCAAGTTCTAGTGTGCCTTCTCCACCTGTGGTGCTCCCTACCGGTAATACAAGTGAAGTAATGCCTCCATCCAACTCCACAGTTGGATTACCTCCTGATTTTCTTCCAGGTGGTTCAATAGTGAATGTTTGCAGCCATAATAAATTTGTTGTCTATGTTGTTGGCCATACTTCTCATAGATATCAATTTGCATTTTGTTGTTTAAGAACATGTCCTCCATTTTATGGAAACATCTTCTACCATTTTTTTTTTTCTGTTTAGCAGTGGAATCAAAGAAATTTTGAGGTGGAGCAGAATTTGGGAAGTTATCTATGGTTTTAGGGGCTCTCTGTTATGAGCATATTCTAACTGGAGCTTACTCATTTGACGTCTAAGTATAACAAGTTTGTCCATCTCAGCATATTCTAACTGGAGCTTACTCATTTGACACCTAAGTATAGCAAGTTTGTCCATCTCTTAATTTACTTAACATCACTTGACACTAATAACCGGAACTGCAGTCATTATATGAACAATGTAACTAATTCAAGTTTCTTTACTCCATGTTTATCTGTTTCATTTATCTTAAGTACTGGCGGTATTCAGAGTGGAAGTATTTTGGTTTTGATTTAAAAGAATTTGCATGGATTTGGCAATCATTTAAGGTTTGAATATAGTTTTCTTTTCTGTGATAGGATTTCAGTAGGTAGTTGGCAGACTTCAATGATTTTGTTCAATGCCATTCTAGCATTCGTAAATGCATGATTTAGTGGATGTTAGTTATGCGATTTCTCAGTAGTATATAGTTATCAGCCAACAAGGTGCTTTTCTTGATCCTTTACAGAAATAGCTAGTATTGTTCACAATGCACGGTTCATGCAACTTCTATGGTAGAATATGTCTAATATTTCCCCTTTTTTGTATTTGACTGATTTCTTAATGAACGTGATAGTGCTATATAAAAAACTAGCTCAACTCCTCTTTTGCATCCAGTCACTTATAATTCCTGTGATTTATGGATCATATAATTACTTCAAAATACTAAGGTAGTTCCACCAGTGTTTCCTTCTGGTGTTAATTTACGCTGCTTTTAGCTTCTCTGGTTAGAGACTTAAGTTATAGTCTATTCTAATTATCCCCTTCTCAATTTGAATTTAGGGGACTTCCACATTGGAATTATCACATTTGACATGTTAATTAGTGGCAACAACTTGTCCATCAAGCCCAACTTAACAGAAACAGCAATGTTCATCGCCCATGAGTTGGAAGTACAGAATTCACAGGTATGGTTAAGTTTTGTAGCTTAAACAGCGTTTTTACATTTGCTAATTTTAGATTAATTTGTAATGTTCCAATACTCAAGTCATTGCCTTAGTTTCAGGTTCACATGTTGAATTCCACTTTGAGTGGAGATAATTATCTTGTTCGATGGGCCATCTTTCCGGCTAAGTCTTCTGATTACATTTCTTATCACACTGCAATGGTAATTATAATTCATCTTACTTTATTTTGTTATACATGCAAATTTGTTTATGGAACACATGGATTATGTTGCCCGATGACCACTTTCAAATAATGTTCTCCCTGTTGTTGTCATATGTAGGTTGTAATTTTGTGGTTGAGGGAGCATAGAGTGCAGTTACCTGACCACTTTGAAATAATGCTTTCCTTGTTGCTGTCATTTGTAGGATATAATTTTGCGGTTGAGGGAACATAGAGTGCAGTTACCTGACAGGCTTGGGAGCTATCAGCTGATTGACTGGAATTTCGAGCCTCAAAGAACTAAGTATGTGATTTTCATTTGGTGCTCCCTCTTTATCCCATCTCTGACTCACTGAGACATTCGATATTGTGCATTTGAATTTCTTTTAATTTGTACCAGTCCTCTACAACATGTACATATGGCCACACACACACATATATCATATGTTGTTATTGCTTTTGAATTTTATCATTCCTGTAAAAGGGAACTAAATACAGTTTGTGTAGGATGCTAAAGTTGGCTGAAATTTAAGATGTTATATATGGCGTGGACCATTCCCTCTACTACAGTTGTAGATTGGGGATACTCTTCTTTTGTGTTTGGTTGGTGTTGTACTTAAATGATGTTTGGCTTTCTGTCTACAATACTGGGAGATTCATGTATCTTTGTTCTTCTCCAGGCGGTTCTTTGTATCTTTATTCAATAACAATTGGCTCCTATGGCAGGAACTGGTGGCAGCGATACAGAGTGGGCGTCTCTATTTCAATTGCCGTAATTCTTATTGTTATTTTACTGGGCATCAGCTTATGGTGTATCTGGAGGCGTAGACGGCAAACCTTGGGTGCATATGATGGAGCTGCTGTTAGTAATACCGAGCAAGAGTTAGAGTTCTGGGATAATAAACGCGTGGTATCTGGAAACTACGAGGTTATAAAATTTTGACTACTATGCTGAGTTTGGGTTTTGAAGGAAAGAAGAGTTATATACTGCATTTCTTCTGGATATGATGCATGTGGTTGTATGAACTGAAGGTGAGCTGAGGAACGAGAAGAGATTCAAAGTTCCGCATAATCAGTATCATGTACATGAGATCAATGAAAAGTTGAAGCTGAATATGCTTGCAGAGAAACACTCTAGAGCGTTGTCTTGAGGACACCTCTCTCGATTTGTTTGGTTCTCGTTCGTCTGTTCTTTCCTACAGTTTGTTAAGACGGCATTTCATAAAGATTTCCATTCATACCCATAATAAATCCAATAAATTTGTATAGGATTGTTCAAGAAAGTAACTTCTGATCCTGAGTACAGTTTCATGCGAGCATGAGCAAAGGTCACCGTAGAGATGGCGAGCGTGATGGAGATGGCAGCGGGATGAGGCGAGCTTGTCATTCAAGTTGGAACTATATTCAGAGCTAGGATTGGTAAATTCAAGGAGACTCTTTATGTGTTCGTGGGCATTTATGGAGAGAATGGGGTGTATTAAGCTTATTGGTGAAGAATTTTCGGAATCACAACCATAATTGATTCATTTATCTCAAATTCTTGGATTGGACTCATTTGAGACTTAAAGATTATTATTATATGGGGCTTTACATCATCACTTAAGCCTAAGAAGAGAGGCGTGCTTATGATCAGACTTGAGGGCGCGTTAGATCGGGCCTAGGCGTATTTTTATTAACTTATTTTGTACTTATTTTGGGATATGTTTATTTTAAATTTTCATGTATTATTTAGCTCAAGTCTTTTATTAGCTGACCTAAATATAAATACCATTTTTAGGATTAGGAAAAATACAACTTTGATATTAGATTATTTTTGTGTTGCCACTGGCCACAAAGTGAGAGTTTCACCTCTTGTTCTTGTTACATTAGGAATTAATAATTTTCTTATCAATTTCGTCAAAATTGTGGCGTATTTGTTTGATTCAATTTTTTTGGAATTAATTTTCATCATTTAGGTTGCATGGAATGGATTTCCCTAAGGTCTAGGAGGAGCAAATTTTTTGTGTATCTTTTTCATTTCAATTGTGTTAATTCTGTCCTGCTGAAGAACATCGTAGCCGAACCAAAAGAATTAAGAAATCTTCATCATTCTACAAAGCCAACGCGTCTTTATTCATCCTAACAATCACGAATAGACCATCATCAATCCACGCATCTTTATCGCTCGCATTACAGTTCCTCAATAAAAACAAATTGTGATTATATTAATTTTGAAATTCTCTTCATTACTATCCGATATGTTATTTTATCACGCATGATCATCGATGTGTGTGTTGGCAACTTCCTTCTTTCCAACCATCTACTTCACAAATGGCTGTCTTAACTAATTGATTGTGGAAAGAAACAGTCTGTGGTCATGCGAGTTTCGTTTTGTCGTTTGGCTGAGCTTTCCTCAAATTGTTCTACTAATTAAAATAGCACCAACTGAATCACACCATCTGATGAATTGCCATTGTAACCAAAATTTCTCAACGGATGCACTAAAATGACACAGTTTTCGAGGCCTGACGTTACAACACGTTCCTGGACAAGGTTTACTTGAGAGTTTCAGTGACCTGATTACAGATATATGAATGCTGATAAAAAGAGTTCGAAGAAAGATATCGAGAGTGTATCTAACTTATATTATTGCATTCATAGCTTATGTAACACCAACACAATACATAAATTTTGGATCCATAAACATTAAAGAAAATTTTGCATTCATTAGTTTCATAGTTAACACCACCATCCTACAAATATGTTATTACATGTTGGACGCATGGCATGACGAAGATCTCTGAGAATCCACTTGTGGTATTTGATCATACTTTCGTTTCAAGGGCACTTGGACTTGCCCTTGGAATTCTTCATGTCCCTATAACATGGGCACTCGTCCTTGTGACCGTAAGTCCCAGAAGGCACGCAGTTGCATTTGTCACAGCAAATTCCACAGTACTTCAAGCACCGGTCCTGAACTCCTGCTTTTGAGCACCTAACCGCACACTTTGAATCACAGAAAACTATCCAAACATGCACCATGACATAGAAATATAGTCAGAAAAACGAATCATAAAAGTAGCTCGAAAGTTAATTTTGAGCCGGAACAAATGGAAAAGGAAAAACAGTGTATATTGTCTAATTAACCACCTGAACCGGCCAATGTGACCTCGAAGAAAGAGGAAGTGAAAAGAAGAGAAACGAGAAGAAGGGTTTCTAGGCTTGGCTTCATATTGTTCCCTGGTATTTGGACGTACGCAAAATCTGCACCTGAACTGAAGGCTTCACTTAAAGAAGATCAAGTTGCAAAACAGAATTGATATCTGGGGAGTTGATCAAAAGTCTGTGCTAGAGATGGGTATTTATAGTATCCCAGTATGTTAGGTGAGACGTTAGGAAGTGCCTTTGGAGATAAAAGAAGGAAAAAAAAAAAAACATCATATAGACTGCCATGTGGTTTTGGTACTGAGGACACATCATGGTTACTTTAATACTTTCGCAATTCTGAAACTTGGCATCTTCAAGGGGGCGAAAGAGGCTCTTTACTGAAGGTTTGAAACATGAATCATATGAATTCTCTTAACATCTTTAGGTATTAGAACTTTTTGGGATCTTCTGAATTATCAAATTATGACATATATTCAAAAATTCATTGAACACTCGGGCAAAAACCAAACACTAATCTTTACGCAAACAACTAAGAATGGAAGACTTAGGTTTAGTTGTTTAAAACGAAAGAAATGCTCCAAGATTGTAAGCTTAGTTGTCCTTATCATTAGCAAACATCCAGACTCATAAATTCATTACAGAGGCCGTCATTAATAGGGGAACTTTAAACTAGTAACTTATGGATGTTACGTAAAGCTTAACCAAATTTGCAGGTCCTCTCTGTCATTAGCCTTTCCTATTTTAAGAGTAAAGGCAAGCAGTGATTTGTCTTGTGGGAGACAGCTTGATGATTCATTGCGCACACACGATTTCTATGTGCCAAGACTTGGAAATATTTCACTTTTAAGAATCAACAACTGATAGTTGTCAAGAACTCATCATCTTTAAAGCTTTTTCCTCAAGTGCAGACCTACCTTGTTATCAGTAAACATTTTCCGGACAACTGAAACACATAATTTATGAATTATTACGATCCGTTCAAAATAATTTATTTGAACTATTGTGTTTTACTTTTACCCATTTAACCTATCTTTACGGGCACATCAAAAGCAGCAAATGAATGAGACGGCACGCATTATAGGCAAAAATCAGCAACGATCATATAACACATATTGAGGTTTAACCATATCCACAAACTTGTATGGAATTCGTATACGCTTCATTAGTATCCTGACGTTCTTCAACAATCGCTTACCCACAAAACAATATGAATTCAGCACTTGCATGCTGTTTGTAACTTTCACCAAATCTCAACCAACCCCAGAAATAGAATTGCACCAAACTGCGCTTGTCATCGTCGCTGACATTCCCTGTTACCTGTATCCCATTGCCAAGCATCTCAAATTCTCAGCCCAAGTGATGGGCTTTCCTTAGCCCATTTTAGCCACATCTACTGAAAGACCATATTGAGACTAACACTTTTTGGGCCTCCAGATCTTCTTGTTCTAATCACTTATCTTGCTCGATATCTGAAGTCCTGAACACTCTGAAGTCAGAACTCCGACCTTCAAACCTTTGTCAAAGGATTGCATCAATTACGTTCTCTTTTCTAAAACTCCTCATATGATTTTGAAAAATAATCTTCAATTGAATGCTCGTTATCATAATCATCTACTGCACAGTGAATTGAATCGAATATGAATTCCTCCGCCTTTATTGTGCATGGGAAAGGGTAGCAATAATTAAAATTTTGAATCGCTAAACTAATTTAATTATAAAAATTTTAAACTATTCAATTTTTTTGGGGTCATTTTATCTCAATAGTGTAAACTAGTCAATTTTTATAAATATAAATTAATTAATTAATTTTTATTTAATAATATTATTTTTC
>JANIHZ010000002.1:5908962-5919866 GCA_027478365.1 Erythroxylum rufum
ACTATATGCTAATAAATGCTACTTAACTTCATTAATGCTATCATATTTAATTAATGTCACTTTAATTAATGCTAACTTAATTTACTTAAGTTAATCTAATCATACTTAACTAAAAAAAAATTCGGGGCTAACAAAGAGGTTACCAATAATCACCTACGTTTTTTGGAAAAACCCTATCATGAACCCATCTAGACTAGGAGCCTTAGAAGGATGTAAACTAAATAAGATCTCATTTACATCTGAGCTGGTGAACGGAGTAAATAATGATTCCTTAAGCTATAAAAAATATTTGCGAGTAAACCTAGATAGAGCATAATGATCAGAGAAGACATTACCCGAGGAATCCCTGAGCTTAACAATTGTATTTATATTCCTCCTTGTAAGTAGAGAGGCATGGAAGAATTTAGTATTGGATTCATCGTCCCTAAGCCAATTAATATGAGCTTTTTGTTTTAAGATTGAAGTGTGTAAAGCTAGACTTCTTGATGGTCATTTAGTCGAGCATATTCTGTTTACTGCAGAACAGTAATATGAGGGATAGATAATAAGCCTATTGAGCCTCATTCAACCTCTAGTGGGTAACCTTAGATAGTTTTTGGTTAGCTTTCATGAAAGCTTTGAGAGAAATTTTAACCTTTTTTAGCTTTAGCATTAATGGAAAAGATTTGTAGCCCTCAACAGTGTGATTCCAATATGATTCCACTAACTCCATAAACCTATCAATTTATGAGAGACCATTAAAGAATCTGAAAAGAGCCCCTGGATGATGTAAAGTTTGGATATTGTGAATGCTGATATAAGAATGATCAGAGAAAGATTTTCACCCACATTTAGCATAGGAGTGGGGGTAATAACTAGCTTTGGTTTACTACAACTTTATACAACTTTTTCCAAATCAATAATTGTTCTTGTTGTTTATTGGACTACGTAAAAAGTCTTCCTTTATACCTTAGATCAATGACTTTAACTTTGGAAAACAAATTTGCTAACTCCCAACCGATGGTAGTGTGAAACCCCTTCCACCTTCTACTTCATTGTTAGTAAGGATACATTTAAAATCTCCAGTTAACAGCCAAGGATTGGTTATTGTATCTACTAAGGTCTGCAAAGATTTCCATAACAATACTTTTTGAAAAAGGAAATTGGAAGTGTATATTAATGAAAGATAAAAGCCCCTGGCTTCCCCAATCGTTTTGCAACTCAAATGGATAAATTGCTTATTTTTTGCCACCACTTAAGCTGTGACCTTATTGGATTTGTAGAAACATATAATCCTTCCGTTGAAGTGTGAGGAATGATTGGATATTACTTTCCATTCCACTTCTAACAGCTTCGAAGCTGCATCTATGTGTGAAGAATTTATTTTAGTTTATAAAAGCCTAACTAATAAAGGTATTTTGCCTAACACCATCTCCTTAACCATTGCTTTTTTGTGAGGGTCATTTAACCCTCTAACATTCTAAACTAGAATTATTTAGGGAAAATTCCCCTATGAGTTCATTTTGTGCCCTTTTCCTCATACATTGAATTTTAAAGTTGTTGGGTACTACATTAACACTTTGTTTAGGCTTAACCATATTTACAACTCTCATGTGCAACCAGTGTTTAACAATTAATTCACCTTCTTTGGCTTGATGATCATAGTCGGTTAGCTCTTTGCATTCGGCTATCCCACTAGAGTTGTTTCCCATTTCAGATTTTAATGCTCCCTTCATTGCTGGAATTACACTCAATCTCTCTTGGATATCTTGCTGACTCTCGCCAGTGGTGATATTGTAGTGTGTCTCACTAGCTAAATGTGTAGATTACTGCCCCAGAATCAAGTTTTCAATTGCCTAGACTAGGATATTTAGTAGTTATTCAGGGCTAATAGTTATTGCAACAATTGATGAATAGGCCCCTTTATCCTCCTCTATAAGATCGTCCCTCTTAGTTGTATTAGTAAGTTTAACAAGCTGCTCATTAGTTTCAAGGACAACGGAGAGGGGGTTAAACCTCCTTCAATGTCCATAAGCCAGGCCTAAAGGCCTTCAGGTGAGGCTGAGTGTTCAGTAACTAGGCGAGAACTAGTGGCTGGGAAGGAAGAGTCTGGAGAAATTAGCCTTTCTAGTGATGTAATAGCTCACTAAAATGTCTTAAAAAGACATCCTGTCGACACTGTTTCTTAGATTGACAATACCGAATGGTTCTGCCGGATTCTGGCAGAGCTGTGCATTGCCGTTTAGATCCATGTGTTGACTGCTTTCTGTACCGACTTCGACGTTGTGAAGGTGAGGATGCTGAATGCAGAGAGTGGCTAGGTTATGATTGTACGTACCTTCCTCATGAGGAAATCTTACCTTATATATGAGATGGATGTTAGGGTTAGGTCTTCACGTAGACTTCTACCTCTGCATGGAAAGGTTTCTCCTACTGATGGGCTCTGGAAAATATGAATCGATCGGCCTACGGATTGTTATGACCGAGCACAAGCCCAACATGACCGACCCGATCAACACTTATTTTAAATAATTAAAATTTCTCTCAAACCGCTTTTATTTTAAACAAGAGGAGTATAATTTAAAAACTTAATTGAAGCCAAAATCGCCTATTATGGGCAGCTACTTAAATGGCCTATTCAAATCACATCAGCAAGAAAAAGAGTGCATTGGCGTGCTCGGCGTGGTGATTAGTCACTCCATTACATCTTAGCTCCAACAGTGTAAGAAACGAAGCTTTTCTTCGTTGTTTGTTGCAGGGACAAATAGATAATATTATTATATTTATATTACCAACCTAACACAAACCCCACTGTTGACCGTTGATAACGGCAACGGCGGGAATTTCCTGGCGTCACGATACATTATTCGCCGTTATATTTTCCGTCACGAGACAAGATCGCCTGGTACGGTCCCTGAAGTGGAGAGCCTTTGTCCTTTTAATTTGCAGGCCAGAAAACACGGAATTTAGTAATTGTCCAACGCAGCTCCAATCCTACACCTCCGCTCGCGACAATATTTAATTGACACTAGTAGTACTACTGTTTTTATGCTTCCTCTTTATTGCACACAAACGCTTCCCCTTTTGCTTCTGTTTTGCTCTTTATCGTGCTAGTGAGTGAGGCATAGTATAGTTCTGCGGAGTAATGGAGAGAAAACAAGGGTTTTTCTCGGCCCTGAAACAGGAAGTGGTTAGAGGGTTGTCGCCAGCGAGGTCTCGGGCGAATAGCCCGGCGAGGAGTGCTTCACCCATGTCGAGTCTGTTGAGGAGGAGGAGGGGACGTGGCGGGCGACGCGTGGCGCAGCTTGACACGTGGGTTATTGGGAGCTTGAGGCCCGCGGAGGCATTGTCGCCGTTGAAGGAGGGCCCGGACCACGACAACGATGGTGAGTCGAGGGCAGAGGGAAGGTGGGGCCAGTGGATGAAGGGACAGCTTTCGAGAACACCATCTGTTGCCTCTTCGAATGTGTGCAAACGGTCCGATCTGAGGTTGTTGCTTGGTGTCTTGGGTGCGCCGCTCGCTCCTGTGCACGTTAGCAGCTCTGAGCCTTTGCCTCATCTTAGTATTAAAGACACTCCAATAGTTAGTCTCTCTCTCTCTCTATTTGTCTATTGCTTAAAGATGCGATCTTTGGTATTATGGGTGGCTTCAAATTAGTAATGCTAATTGTTTTCTACCAGTTTTTTCGTGTTGGTATGATTGTTTTTGGTAGTACAATAAACTGTACTGAAAGGAGTTCATTTCTGTATCAGTACTTTGAAAATAAGTTAGAGAAATGTGGTGTTTGGTATGTTTCTTTCTTATGGTGTCTCTAAGGACTAAGGCTATCCTTTACCTGGCAGGAAACATCTTCTGCTCAGTACATATTGCAGCAGTACACGGCAGCTTCAGGAGGACAAAACCTTCAAAACTCCATACACAATGCATATGCCATGGGAAAAGTGAGGATGATAGCTTCTGAGTTTGAGACCGCGAACAAAGTTACAAAGAACCGGAATGCCTCCAAAGCTGCAGAGTCTGGTGGCTTTGTCCTGTGGCAAATGAATCCAGACATGTGGTATGTGGAACTTGCACTTGGTGGAAGTAAAGTTCATGCTGGCTGCAATGGTAAGCTTGTGTGGAGGCATACACCTTGGCTTGGTCCACATGCTGCAAAAGGTCCTGTTAGGCCATTACGCCGTGCACTTCAGGTGAGACGTAGTGCTATCTTTTACTTGTTGGACTGTTCACAAACTTTTTTTTTGAAAAATGAAAGGACCGTTCACAAACTTAAAACACTGTTAGACTCAGTTTCAATTTTCTTTGCAGGGGCTTGATCCGAGGACAACTGCCAGCATGTTTACCAATGCAAGGTGCATTGGGGAAAAGAGGATAAATGAAGATGATTGCTTTATCCTCAAGATATGTGCTGATCCTGCAACTTTGAAGGCTAGAAGCGAAGGGCCGGCAGAGATTATAAGGCATGTGTTGTTTGGCTATTTTAGCCAAAAGACAGGCCTCCTTGTTCATTTAGAAGACTCTCATTTGACCAGAATCCAAAACAATGGAGGTGATGCTGTGTACTGGGAGACCACAATCAATTCTTTCCTTGATGATTATAAGCCTGTGGACGGAATCATGATTGCTCATTCCGGACGTTCTGTTGTAACTCTTTTCCGGTTTGGAGATACGGCAATGAGCCACAAGAGGACCAGAATGGAAGAAGCATGGGCAATCGAGGAAGTTGCATTTAACGTTCCCGGCTTGTCAATGGATTGTTTCATTCCTCCGGCAGAATTAAGATTCGCATCAGTAAGTGAAACTTGTGAACTTCCTCAGGGTTTGAGGGTAAAGCAGGCCATGCCTACCCCAGCAAAAGTTGCTGCATTGGAGGGGTCTCATGATAAAGTGGCTAACAATACAATGTGGAGGACGAATGTTTAGGTAGAGGCAAGGTTTGTTGACCATATATTACAACACTAGCTCACATGACTAGTTTTTATTGGCCTGGGTGATTCATAACTTCAACTCGTAAGTTTTGGAGCTGGGTCAATGTTCTTCTCAATCTGTAAATACAGCATAGTTGTTCACCTATATTCCCGGTTCTGTATGAACGCTGTTGTCCATGAACTTGAAGTGAGGACTTGAAATTGAGTCTGACCTTTTGGTGAAATAGCTAATCAAACCCTCTTATGAAAACTGCCCTTTATTTTGACTGGTCGGAGATTGCGGATTTGACTCCCCGTTGCCAAATTACATTGTTGTTCTATCTTGTCTTATCGATCTTTTTTTCTAAACCAATTCTGAGGAATGATCAAAGTGGGTGTACATTGACGTGATCGTTACTTGTACCCAAATGGTGTTCACAGAAAGTGGAGGTTTTCAAACACAGAATTAAAAGACGTAATAATTAATCCTATCCAATCAAAACAATAAGAGAAGGGGAAATAAATAAGAGTTTTGAGTTTCCTAAGTTTCTCTTATTACGTAGCTATCTATGCTTTCCGCCCAGATTGTACCACGCCTACTTGAATTTTGTTCCTCTTATCTGATCTTCTCAAGCTCTCTCTCCTATATATATCAGACCCTCTCGTTATACTTGCCACTGCCACATATAGACTTTTAGCTGCCCAACGAGAAAGCAAAGTTCCTCTAAAGCAAAGTTCCTCTCCGATAAAAAGATGAGCTGGTGGTGGGCCGGTGCTATTGGCGCTGCCAAGGTTCAGTCTTTATTCATTGAAGCGTTGTTTCTATTATGTAAATGGTATCTTAAAATCTGTGATTGTAATTTTACAGAAGAAATTCGAAGAAGACGAAGCTCCACGAAGCTACCAGAGCGTAGCATTAGTTGTGGGCATTACCGGAATAGTGGGTAACAGTTTGGCCGAGATCTTACCGCTCTCCGATACTCCTGGAGGTCCATGGAGGGTCTACGGCGTGGCACGCCGTCCACGCCCCGACTGGAACGCCGACCACCCGATAGAGTACATCCAGTGCGACGTCTCTGACCCAGCCGATACGGAATCAAAGCTCTCCCAACTCACCGACGTCACTCACATCTTCTACGTCACCTGGGCCAGCAAATCCACGGAGGTCGAGAACTGTGAAATAAACGGCCGTATGTTCCGTAACGTCCTCAACGCCGTTATCCCAAACGCTCCCGATCTCCGACACATCTGTCTCCAAACAGGAGCTAAACACTACGTCGGACCTTTCGAGTCGTTCGGCAAAGGCGTGTCGCACGATCCGCCTTTCACGGAGGATATGCCTAGGTTGGACTTGCCGAATTTCTATTACACAATGGAAGATATCATGTTTGAGCAAGTGCAAAAAAAGGAGGGTCTGACATGGTCCGTAAACAGACCCGATCAAATATGGGGGTTTTCTCCGTATAGTTTGATGAACATAATCGGAACGCTATGCGTATACGCCGCGATATGCAAACACGAAGGGAAGCGATTGGTGTTTCCTGGAACCAAAGATGCGTGGGAAAGTTACACGATTGCTTCGGATGCGGATCTGATAGCGGAGCACCATATATGGGCGGCGGTGGACCCGTATGCAAAAAACGAAGCCTTTAACATCCACAACGGTGACGTTTTCAAGTGGAAGCATTTATGGAAGGTTCTGGCCGAGCAGTTTGGGATTGAGGAGTATGGGTTTGGGGAGGAGGGGGGTGTTGAGAGGGTGAGGTTGGCGGAGATTATGAAGGGTAAGGAAGGCGTATGGGAGCAGATTGTTAAGGAGAATCAGTTACAGCCCACAAAGCTTGATGAGGTCGGGGTGTGGTGGTTTAGTGATTTGATCTTGTCCGGAGCGTCGGTGATCTCGAGCATGAATAAGAGTAAGGAGCATGGGTTTTTAGGGTTTAGGAATTCCAAGAATTCTTTCATTTCTTGGATTGATAAGGCCAAAGCCTACAAGATTGTGCCTTGAAATTGAAATTGCTCCTCCTCCTTTTGCATTTTGCTTTCTTTTTTCATGCTGTAAGAAAATAATAAGGTAGCTGTAGTTTGGAGACTTGTAAGCGAAATCTGGTATTCCTGTTGGGGTTGTTGATTGTTGTACTATCCTTTGTGCTTACAGCTTACCAAATAAATACCCCATGGAACATGGTTGGACTAGCTAAGCAGTTTAAGCTTGTTTTTGTACTGATATCACTCCAAAGTGCTTATAAATTTATTATCTGCTTATCAAAGAACAGTAAATAATGTGTGCACAAAATTTGAAGCAATAATCTAACAGTTTTAAGTAATGTTTCTTCAGAGTGTCGTTTTGGAAAGAACTGTATTAATTAAACTGAACGGAAGAGTACAGCTTCAAACAAAAGTACATTTATATGTTACAAGATACACTAGCACATCGGGCGGACATTCTCTGCCCAATTTTCTCTGCTCTGTTGGCTGCTAGAGTAACTTCTCAGACTTCTGGCTTCAGACTACGGCATTTATATTGCATACCTTCCTCTCAACTTTATATTGCATACCTCCCGCAGAGTCTGTATTGCCCCTCACAGTACACGCAACAATATCAACACTGCAAAGAGAGTCCATAGCATCAGTGTCCATGACCCTAGGAAAGCATCCTATAAAGCACTCATTCTTGTTTTCTCCTAAATAACTATCATCAAAATATAGAAAACATCATATCCAATACTGAAAGGTCAAACACTCCAAAAGATAAACCTAAAATCGTACTAAACATCTTCTACAAATTCATACAGGTCAATTTGCCCCAACTGAATTCAATCAAGCATGTAGATATTCTGGAAATTGTACAACTGCGAAGTTAGGCCTAGTCCATTCTAAAATTAATTTAATTGTCAAAATAGTCTATTGTCATGATTCTGCCTATTCTACTTGTGACATTGGAATATGCAGTGCAGAATGAAAGCATCCTTTTACAACTTTTGCACCAAAGTGGAAAATGAAAACGCAGATAAACAATATTAATTCAGTCTAGATGAAGCCATAAGGAGTATGCAAGATAGGCGAAGATAACTTGGAGTATGATGGACTTCGAAACAAAGCAAAACTACAAAAGCAACTCAACAATGTAGTGAGAGATTGTCACAAGAAAAATGACAGTTTCGAGATTCAGCAACTGAAAAAAATACCCTAAAAGGGCAACTGAAAGAATATTAAATACTTGAAACAAAAAACAACACCCAGAATCTAGCGTCAGCCGAAAAACTATTATGGGTGGACTTTCTAAAGAAGAAACAGAAAGTTTCAACGTGATGCTTCCTATTGTCGAATTAGACACATGAGAAGAATACTGTCTGTCAAGGCACAATTTCAAAAGAATCATGCCCTTAAGTCCAAATGGCGATACATAAAGCAAAATCCTGCCTCTGTTGGAAACAAGCCCTATATAGTCGTAAAATCCACGAACAAAAACAAACTCTATGTTCATTGCGAATAACAACCATGTACCAATCATCCACATTATGGATCATCAACCTTATTCATGCTTAAAGGCAGTACTAAAATAACAGAGACCACAGAATAAAATCATGAGTTTGCGATGCTCACTGATCAAGAAAATGAGAACTAGTGAAAAAGCTGCTTGAACAGGTCGACTATATTGCATTCGGTACTGAGACCGTTGAAGCTGTCTTTGCAAAGCTCCATACCAGCCATACAGTTGCTTCTCACAGCATTCATCATAACCATCAAGGCAACTCTTAGTCCTTTCATAACATGCATTAATGCCCTGTCAGAAAATTAAGAAAAATAATGAATTAATTAGTATAATCACTAAAGTTCAATAATGAAGCATTTCCACAACATAAATTCAGATAATTAGATTTAGCAAGGAGCAAACTACACACCCTAGCCAACTCTGAAGATTGTAATGGAGCAGTATCCGAGTCTTGATGACAATCTGCTGCCTTCCATTTTCGAACACCATTATTTGGCCACTTAAACTTGCAAGCAGATTCCATAGAACCTGAAATTCCAGACAAACTGGGTACTTTTCGTGGGGGTGGAGGAAGATGCGCAATACAGGAATTCAGTTGAAAGCCATTATCAGTGATTTCAATTTTCCAAGCACCAATGTCAGCACTAGCACTTGCCGTCCTTCTATGCCCATCAGGTTTCTCCTCTCTAGATTCCAGAGAACTCCGCTCAACTGACTCGGTAGAGTTCTTTGAACATTCACTGTCCAAAGTTCTTTCTGTTTCTTGCAACTTTTCAGGGTCCCTGCTGTGATTCGTCCAAGTGGTATTATCTTCCGGCACACCAGATAAAAATAACGCAAGTTCATTGCTCTCTCTTTCATCCAAATGCACCCAAGGCAATGATGTCTTTCCTTCACAAACTGCAGCTTCTTTTAAAGAGCTTTGAATTTTCAAAATATGATCCTCAATTGCCACTATAAATTCATGATGCCTGTTTCTCGCATCATCACGTAAGCTTTTAATGTAACTTGACTGGACTGCCCGCTCAAACTCCTCCAACTGCAATGTTCACAACACAGAATCAAGTTGATTTCCACTAACTCACAATTCTATGGAAAAATCAGTGCAATCCACAGAAACAAGTGAAGGTGAAGGAGAAGTGACCTGCCATTTAGTAGTACCAAGCGCAGTACGTAGGTCGCGGTAAAGTTCTTCGCAATTCCACATACCAGATGCGTCTTTCTTCGCATGAACCCATGTTCTATAAGTTGATTCCATCCTTCAGAGATCACCCACAAAAATAAAATATAAGCAATAAGAACATAAAATCCACCAGATTTTAACACATCAACCTAACCGAAATTAAATCCAATAATGTAGCAACTGTCTCCTATGTCCATTAAAACCACACACACACACACAAATGCTAAAAAACATGAACCAAAGACTCCATTTTCAATAACTTACCAGACAATTGAAATAAGAAGACCAATTATTTATGCACCAAACATCAAAGGAAAAAAGGAAGTTCAAACGATGAAATGGTAATAATTACAACGACAGATACCTGTCGGCCGATTCTTGAACTTCCTCAGCCGCAGAGAAAAAGGGATCCTTCTCCCATCGATCAAAGCTCGACGTCATTAATACCCAAAAATTGGAAGAATCACCAATCAACAAAGATCTAAAACCCCCAACCACTCACTTCTTACAAAAATTAAAATTAAAGATCAAACAATGAAGGAATTCCTATCTCCTGGATTCTTCTCTGGATCCCCGCCACCAATCGAGAGAAGGCGTGGGATACGGAAACTCTTGGAATTTATTTTTTTTCCACCGAAGATCGCCCAATGAAGAGGAACGCGTGCTGTTTTGTTGCTTAAAAAAACAAAAAGGAAATTACTAAGCCACATGCTTGTATTGTGTTTAATTAAAGCTGGGGCAAGATTTTCTTCCTCGTCGTCGCGTAAATTTCCAAAAATTGCGGGAGGACATTTCGTTAACGGTGTCGTTTCCAATGGCCCAACGGTCAAAATTGGTGCACTTGCACAAGTTGACCGTTCCTTCATCCGAATGCCGGATCTAACATCATCTTCTTGCTTTTGGATAAATATCTGACTCCGATTAAGCGTTGAGCAAGTCCATTGTCTGACTTGAACATATCCTGTTTTTTAGATATTTATTTAATGCAAATATAAACAAGTTTAAATAAATTTGTAATAACATAAATTTGCCACAGGTAAGAATGTCAATATCACAATTCTATTACAATGCAAAATCTTAGAAAGATGAAGTTATTATATTTTAGTAATATTATTTCGATCCAAATAAAATATATGAAGTCTCATGAAAGAGGCATAAAAATAAATTTTAATTTGAGTTTCCAAAGGAGTAAAGTGTTATAAGAATTACAATGTATTTATTAATGTTTTAAAATCTGAATAGAAATTAAAGCAGTAAAATAAGAGGTTTAACGTTTAAAAGTTTCATGATTATCATAAAATTATCTAAAAGTTAAATTAAATTAAAATATAAAAATTT
>JANIHZ010000002.1:5919966-5937204 GCA_027478365.1 Erythroxylum rufum
GTCTTTACATTGCATTTTCAAGCTTTTCATAGGGGCAGATATTGTGTTCTGACTTCAGGGGAAAATTGTACTAATCTAGGTTGATTTAGACAAAGTTGTCTTTTGGAAGTTGTGGTTCATCCTCTTATCTTTCCAACGATATAGAGTATGAAATTTTTGGATATTGGAGTTGAGAAATATGTTCTTTATAATTCATAATGCTGCACAGGATGTATACAGGATAGCTATAGTAAATAATGAGAATTAGTGGCAGTGAGGAATCATATGAGTAGAGATTAAAGAGTTTAATGAAACAAAGTTGGTAGTTGAATTGATATGAAGTGATATCGCACTAAAAGAATTGAATTTGGAAAGATTATGAGTGAACGTGATGTTAGAATGGATGTAAGATTTTGGAAAGACTATGAGTGAACGTGATGTTAGAATGGGTGTAGGAACCATTAGAAAGGCTTCAGAGGGGCTTAGGTTTCACCTATATTCATTAGATAGACAATAGGTCTATTAAACGGACCTTCTCGAGTCTGGAAAGACCCCTAGCCTCGTCCATGTCTGTTAAACAGACATTAAGTCCATTATATGGACCTTCGCGGGTCTAGAAAGGACCTCTAGCCCCATGTATGTCTGTAAAGTGGAGGTGTATGTCCGTTTAGTGGATATACACTATGCACTTTTGGGAATTTGCATTTTTGACCCTCTAAATGGCAAAATATCTCTTTGGAATCTTCACGAAAGTTGTAGATATATAATTCCTCCTTGAAACCGTCCTAAGATGACTTTTATCCGATATCTCTATTAAAAGTTATTCCTTTTGTCCTAAAACAGGTACAGTTATAAATTGTGGGCTCATCGATGCTTTTTTATAATACATTTTAGGCTTGAATGGAACTTGAAATGTACTTAGTAGAGAAAACACAAATGAGTGTTATGTTAGGGTGATGTTTGAGGACATAAACACAAGAATGGATTGTCATATATTCATTGATCAGATAGGAAATTTTTGGGATGTTATGAGAATGAAGATGAACTGATGATGTCTTATGAGAGTCCATTGAAATAACCCTATAGGGTAATACGCTCACATTTTATAACCCCTGAGTTGGGCTTCGAAAACGGGGTCTAATAGCAGGTATCAAATTTGCAGCTATGGATGTGGTACAGTTGATTTAATAGCATCACTGTGTAGAGATGGAGAATTTAGATGACAATGAAATCTGATGGAGAGGAAGGACAATGTGTGAGGAGCTTGCAGTTTAAATTTCAAGTCAATTGGAGGTTCAGAGAAGAAGTTATGGCCAAAAGAGTGAAGAGTGTAGGAAACTGTTAGATAGTAGTGCACAATTGTGCATTACCAAATGACTAGCTCTCTGTCACAATTGTGCTTGCGCATAATCGTGCACTATCAAGTGACCAAAAGCACGATCGTTCAACTACCAGATTCACTTTAATGATGAATTCAAAAAGTACATTTTTGAGCTGATTTTGAATTTATCATGTCTACAAGAGGGTTAGTGGGAGTATAGTCGTCCTCTTTAGTAAGAGTATGTGGAGATATATTACTTATAGAGAACAATAATTCTAACTTTCAATTGTTGAAAACATAATTGTCTAAGAACAACTCTTGTTAGATATGAAAAAGTAACAACTTAATTATGGTAATTAGATCTATAGAGATAGATTGGATGTTGTTAACTTATTCTAAGTCTAAATACATAGATAATGTACTAAATATGTTTAGTATGTAAGATATATCTGATATTTGTGAAGCATTAAAGATATCCATTATTTTGTGTATGAGTTGATATTTGAGTTTAAGATGATAAGGATATAACTTTAGAAGTAAATCCTAATTAAGGTTTAATTTAGTTAGAACAATATAATTTTAAGATTGGAAAAGTTCTAATGTAGCAATTGGTTGCTAATTAAGTCATAATACAATTTTCATTTAGTGGAAATGATTAATCAGATCAATAAGTTCTTTAGTGAACTTGATATAGCTCCTTGCATTGTTTAAGACAGTAATGTACTGTAGAACATTCAATCCATTAGGCATGTATAAGGAGCTAATGTCTCATCAAAGATCCAATGATGTATTTAGGCAATTTTTCTTAATTATGTTGATATTAAGATGAGAGTTGTAAGATTTAAGCAAGTGCTCACCTATAGAGAATCTTGTAGAATTCTCTCAATAAGCCATTGTTCCAGTAGTAGAATAATCGTCATATGGTGACATGGTATGAGATACTTAAATGATTAGCTTAGTGCAAGTGGGAGATTGTTGGTTTATATCCTATAACCAATCGCTTTGGCTGTAGTTTAGTGACAAATTATTTAAAGGCATTTTTTATCCTGTACATATTTAGATGTATATGATAAAGTCCATGGAATAATTGTACATTATAAACGAAATTATAATGAGATTATAATTATGAGATTCATATTATATTTATGTATTATTCCTAAATGTTTCTAGTCATTGTTCTATTAAGATTGGATATTAATAGAACGTAAAAAGGCTAGCACACATTTTTTTTCCTTATGAAGGAAGTAGTCACGTTTGTTTTCCTTATGAAGGAAGTAGTCAATCTTATAGGCTAAAGTATAGAGATACTTAAACAAACGTTTGGGTGCTTGTTAAAGAACAAGTTCATTGAATAGACTCGATATGAAAAATCTATTTGGAACATTACTTGTATGTCTATGAAATTCTCATTGTGATGATTGTATAGGTGATCCTTTGAATTGAGGTCACCAAAGTGATGTTGTATTTATGTTTTGATAATATTTAGGACCTATTTAATCATAGTTCGGTCAAATGGTAGTCATTGGATGTAGCATGAATTATATGGAGATACTTGTGTGATCAAGATATAATTCATCACCCTAAAGTAATTAGGGAGAATGTTTCGTTGTTCTCGAATAGTATTGATTCAGGAAATCCTTAGCCAAGGCATAATGATATTTTGTAAATAGTTTATAAATGTCATTAATTGAATCGATAACTAATAGTTAGCGAATAACTAATATGATTAGACTTAAAATAGAGTAGACATTAATTCCATGCTCTATGTCTAATCGGAACATTGTATAATGAAATGATTGAATTATACGAAAAAATCATGTACAAAAAGGTTAGTCAAAACCACTTTGACATTCCTAAATATTTGGGTGGTCATAATGCATTGCTAGACGCTAATCTTGATCTATAAGCACAAATTGTTTAATTAGAGAATTAAAGATAAATTAAAAGAAGTTTAATTTATCTAATTCTAATTATGAATTAGAATTATAATTATAATTTATAATCATTGAGAATATATTTGGGAACCTAATGGGTCACACATATAGAATGAGTTGGAGAGAGCAAAGTTAATTTAATCAAGTTGGACTTGATTATAAAGTTTGAGAAACTTTATGATTAAATATGAGATATTTAATAAATAAGGATCAATATGAGATATTGATTCTTATATGGGCATAATTGGTATTTAATTAGAGTTATTTGTAATTCTAATTAAAGTTTAATTGAAATTAATATTTAATTTCAATTAAATTACTAAAATGTCTTAAGCTTATTATAAATAGGCTTAAACTCTATGTAGCTAGCACTTCATGCTTAACTCTCTCTGTAAAAGTTACAGAGTTCTCTCAACCCATTCTGTGGATACCGTTAGAGGCCGGACACTTGTGTATCTACGGTGGTTGAGGCAAATCGATTTCGGAAACGGTTCGAGGGATACGACAAGATACAAATCAAGCTTCGAAATAAGGTACGAAATAAATTTTCACTTTATTTTAATTCGTGCTAATCATTTTATAGAATTAAATAGATCTTGGTTTTCAGAAAATCAAAAATCACGGAAGAGTTTCGTGATTATTCCGCTGCAGTCGGATCAAATCCGGACCCGATTTTCCAACATATATGATGCAGGTGAAAAAATTAAGAGGTAGAGGAGAGGACTAACAAAATCAACCCGAAGTAGATTGCTAGCTATTCCCCCAGTTACCGTTATAACTGATACAATAGGCCCTAAAAAATGTAGTTAGTTCAATGCTTTTTCACTCTCCTCCACCACCAATGCCTGTCCGCTCTCTGGCTCTACTTGCTTCGACTTCCCAATCTGTCCTCGCGAGGGTCACTGCCATTACTATGGTGCAAACAAATTGAGCTGCAACCAAACCCAGCCACAGGCCTACAAATCCCAAACCCACAACAAAGCTCATCAACAAAGCCATCGGTAATCCAACACCGTAGAACGAAATCAAGTTGATGTTGCTACCAAGAGTTGGCCTAGCACTGCCACGCAAAACCCCGCAACCGGTGGTCTGAGGGAAGTTGCCTATCTCGCAGAGACCGACAACCGGCATTGCAGCAACTGTTAAAGCGAGTATTTCACTGTCTTGGGTAAAGATTTGTCCCCAAGGGTATCTGGTTGTTGTCATGAACAGAAGGGCCAAAACACTCGTAAACATAGCACATAATAATGCAGTAATGGACGAGGCTTTGGCTTTGCGAGGCTGGTTTGCTCCTAATTCGTTTCCAACTCGAGTTGAGACAGCTTGACTGAGAGAAGATGGGAAGATATAGACTAGTGAAGTTGCTTGTATCAGAATTCCCATGGTGGCAACAGCATCAGGAGCATTTGAGAGGAGACCTGAAAGAACTATCATGAGTTCATACCACCACCATTCTAAGCAAACAGAGACACAGCTAGGAATAGCTAGGGCTAGAATAGGTTTCCATTCGTTGAAGCATTGAAGAGACCAACCCTGCCATGACTTGTTACAAACTCCAGAGGAAAAGAGATAAAGTAAAAGGCTGGCGAGAAGATTGAAGTCTGTAATGGCTGCAGTCACAGCAATGCCTTGAATACCAAGTTTGAAGTGGTGGACAAGTAGATAGTTGATAGGGGCATGAAGAGCAAGTGAAAATGCTGCGCTGAATATAAGAGGGAGAGTTGTGTTTTGAGTTCGGAGATAGATTTTGAAAGGATTAATGAAAGATTGAAGAATCAGATCTGGGGGTAAAAATGCAAGATAGGTAGAGGCAATGGAGGAGATTTTTGGGTCTTGGCCACAAAAGATAAGGATAGGTTCAGAGTTGAGCCACAAAAGAGAGATGGGTATGCATGTTAAGATTAGAATTACGATTGTGCGTTGAAGGGTTTTTCCCATTAAAGTCCATCTTTTGGCTCCACATGCTTGAGATGAAATTGCTTCCATGCCCATAGCAAGGCCAGAGATGATAGAATAGCCTGTGATATTGGCTATGCCTATGGAAAGGGACCCTCCTGCCAGTGTTTCTTTGCCCAATTTTCCCATGAAGAAGATTGATATCGCAGATTTTCCATAGATGAGAAGGCCGGTGATGATCAACGGGAATGCTATTCTGTAGAGCTGTTTAACCTCTTCAACGAACTGAAAGAGAAGAGAGAGAAACCGGAGCAAGTTTCAACGAAACTACCCTGGAACATGAAAATAACAGCCGAAAACACCAACAAAACTACACAAACGATCGTCTTCGATGGAACTGACCTGAGTCATGGAAGGTCTGAGCTTACGATAGTAATGGTAGTAAAGAGAATCCTGGTCGTCAAATGGTAAATTCTCAACATCACTCTCTTCTTGTGGTTTCAAACAGCCATAATTGACGAGCAGAGGAACAGAAACCGATAAAGAAACTCGCTGATGATCACCCATTTAACGAACACCAAGAATTCTGCTCTAGAAATCTACTTTATGTCTGTTTCTAATTTGTTTTCTTAATCTCTCTTGTCTTTGTCTCGTAGAGTTGAGATTATAGGTTTTGATAGAAAATATAATGATCTTGAAATCTGAAACAAGTTCACTTGAAAAATTACTAAAACAAAACGAATAAGAGAGAGAGAGAGAGAGAGAGATGGTTGCTGGTGGCAGCTCCTCCAATTGCCAAACATGGAAACCTGTCAACACATCGTCCAAGTCAGTGCGATGCCTAAAAGGCTAAAACAGCCGTTGTTGGACCTTCTCTTGCCCCCACAACATAACCTTCTAAGGGAGATACATACATATATGTACACGTAAAAATATAAGAATCTAGAGAATGGGCCCCCCACCAGTTTTGGCTTTAGGGTTAACGGGTCGGGTCTTGGAAGCAGTTTATATCAGTGTGCTGCACGTATATGTTTCACATGCCACGTGCCTTGAACAAGCCATGCAGAACTGTACATATTCGGGTAATGAACTCTTTGCATGCTCCACTTTCTCTCATATACTTTCTAGTGTTGTTATGGCCTTGGACAAGTCTTTGGTTACGTGATCTTTCTTCATACATGAGAGAGAAGAGACTTCTTGAGGTCTACTTTTACGAGCTAGAGTTCTTTGGTCACTTATATTACTCCGAGAAGATTATGAGTTAATTTTATATGGTAAGTACAGTAATCGGGACTATTATTATAATTGACTATAATTATGTAATTGCGTATAATAATAATAACTCGAGAGTCAAAATTGGAATGTCACATAGTAAGGGGGTGACAGTTAGACCCCTAAGCTCCGAAGCACTTCTCAACTACCTTCATGAGAGGCCTTGGGGGGAGGTTAGCTGGATTCAGGCATGAGGGAGGCATGCGAAAACACTAAGGCAGACGTGGGCGAGAGGATCGGACTTGGTACGAATTTTGATAGAGTCTCGGACTTTGTGGAGATTGACTCGACCCAAGCTAGGACTTGATGGACAAAGGACTTAGCCACGCTCGGATGAATGGACCATGACTACCGGATTTGTTGTGGAAAGCATTGGATCAGGCCAATGTGCTACGTGGGCTTCGGCGAGATCACACTGCATCATCAACAGATAGAGATCGTGGGGAGATCTTGGATGATGTGGCGATGACGAGGAGTTAGAGTTGCAATGAAACTAAACATCTGAAGACAGTAGAGTTCTTCGAGGACACGGATATTAGTTTCCTAGTGGGATGTAAACTCTATCTTGTTGTTATCTTATTGTTATCTTATCTTATCAGTTAGAATCCTATTTAGACGGGGGTGTCGTCTAATTGGTACAACGTGATGTAATCTGATAAGGATAAGGATAGTAGTGATCTAGCACGACTTAGGCAGTTCAGATATAGTGGGATTCTGAATGTAACTTGGAAGGCAAGTTAGGATGCCTATATATAGCTCATTCGAGCTCTGCTCTACTCACTTGATCAGAGAGAGCATTCTTTGTATTCTTTTGAGGGAAAGTATATAAAGTTGGGTTTTGACCGTATCTCTGTGTCTCTTTGTTGCCTTTGTTCTTATTGCTTTCATAGCATTGTTTCTTCGAGGGTGTGTGAGGTAAACACTTCGAGGGTTTGTTGAGGGCTGAGTTTTGCTTAAACAGATCTAAGTAAGACTGCCGTACAGAGGGTGACCTTTGTAACAGTAACCATGTCAATAATAGTCTTGTCTGGGCAGTGAGGTCAAATATGTGAAATGAATACCATTTAAGCCATCGGAAATCATCTCCACTGAGAGATTTTAATCGTTGGTTGTAAGATAGGACCAATCACCCAGCCTGGATTTATTATAACCATGTCAATTCCATTTTCTTCACGTACAAAGCTAAACAAGAAACAGGAATAAGTTGGAAAACAATATTCCTGAGAGAGCAAGCAGGTAGCTGCTGTTGGAGAATCAACAGGATTCTATAGAGCAAAGTTCTGATGCATGTTGTTGACAAATGATGACAGAACAGAAAAATAAAAACATAAATGGAATGGTCAAATCTTAGTGATTAGCTTGTATACCTTCTGTGATTCACAAAACCATGGATTTGAAAACCAGGTCTCGTCAGCTACCACGTCAGTATGTCAGAGCTTTCCCATTGAAGAAAACTGCTGCCATGGAGCATGTCATAATAACTCTCTTGATGGATGCAGCTTTTGCACAGGACTGGAGAACATGTAACGTTCCCTACACAGCGGGTACGATTAGATCTACCTATAGTAGACAGCATAAACAAAACCATGCGATGAACGTTTTCTGCAAAAGGGGTATGAATAAGGATTGAAATGCAACAGTCAGCTAACAAGCAGGTTCAAACTCTTCTTACCTCCTTCGTCCAATAAATTTACTTTGAACAAGGTAAGTCTCTCTTTGACTCCGTCCAGTGCACGCAAGTGTTCTGTTTTCTTTGGATCATCTGATGTATATAACTAAATTACAATTGAGCAGAATCTATCCAACCTTACTAGTTAAGTAGCAGAGAAGAAACAGAGAAACAACATATGGAGTGAGTGGTACAAACTTAGGTCAGGAACAGCAGCTCTGACGGTATAACCGCGTCCAAGCAAGAGCTTAACGAACCATGAAGCAATGTAACCTGAACATCCAGTTATACACACCATTTGACCTTCTCCATTCATCCTCTAACTCCGTCTCTTTGCCCACCTTCACCGTCTCCGAGGAGAGGAGCTTAGTGCCATTAACACTTCAAATTTCTTTAACAAGCTGGTGTTAAACTCCAATGAAAAACAATAACAAAACAATTTGTTGACCTTTGTCCTTTACGATGTTGGACAAAGAGTCGGATATAGGATAGCGAAACTAGTTAACAAATGCTAAAGCCAAAATAGCTAAACTAGTTATCAAATGCTAAAGACAAAACAAGGACATGTTGAACCATTGTGAGGAAGGCAAATGCGAACGGCCACCGTAATGTTGATTCCTGAGAAGACATTTCTAGTGAAGATAATCTAATAAATTCAGATAGCAAAGCCATATGGCTTAGGAGAGGCCATTAATGGAGGCTCACGCGAAGGCTGTTTGTTCCGGAGGAGGGTCAGTGTTTAACTACAAATAGTTTTGAGTATTAATCCTCAAAAAAAAAAAGAAAGCAATTTGTATATACAGTAAGCTATTAAAGTCTGAATCATTGTTTTAGGTGTTTTCTTTGACCCTTAAGCCTGGAGAAACCTATTCATTCTTCAATGGACTTGGTGGAGTTAATTCATTCCTCCATGTTGTTTAGTCTCATCTTTGGTCCACAATGGGGTCTCGTAATGATCTTAAGATCAAAGCCGTGGCTTGAGTCGACAGGTGCTACTAATGGACCACTGACATGAAAACCTTTTTGGTGAAAAATTTATACATACACCAAATGCATGAATTGTCAATGGATGGGCAGCCATGCTAGGACTTTCTAGGCAGCTACTTTAATTTTGTTTCTGAGATGCAAGACTAAGAAAAGGTGGAAGATTCCAAATTGAAGCAAGCAAGCAACCAGAAAACCGGTTCATGTATAAAGATTTTGCTGTTTTTGCAAATGTCTTTTGTACAATTATTGAACCTATTTTCCTTCGCACTGGATTATCTAACAGAAGTTGCTGATCCCCCAAGCTACTGAACATCAAACATGAAGTAAAATACATCGATTACACATAAACTCAGATAAAACATGTTCGGTGAATAACAGAAATTCAAGCAGTCCTTCAGGATCCTTATGTCCAGCTGAAAGCTATTGGACTACGAACGACGTGTTTCCCATCTGACCATTCGAGTTGTGCAAAGCTATTTGTACCAGATGGCATAGAATTCGCAACGAAGGTAACCGTATAACTCCTTTTCTCATTTTCTTGACTGAAAGTGAGTGATCCTGGGACAACTGAGATCTTCACCGACGATGTCTGTGAGGACAAGGAAACTTTATATGTCCCTGGCGTGCCCACATTTGTCAAGGTCCTGGTATACTTCATGGTTGTTGTCGCACCAGAACCTCCTCCGATGCCTGAAGCAGTTTCTAGAGGAACAGCAAAAGAAGGGTAATTAAGATCACCAAGACTGTATTTCTTAGTTGCGTCACAAGTGAAGTCTTTGTTCGTGACTTGCTTAATTTGCATTGAGCTGTAGTTTAGAGCACAGAGAAAGCCCAAGTAGTCATTAACAGACGCATCATAGACAAGGCCAGGATCAAGAGCTGCTACTGGGTTCACATGTCCAGCGCCATAATCAAATGGTGTTGATGGCTTTCCGGTAGCAGCATCAAGTATGGTTCCACCATTTTTGTATGTTGCATAGGCTGTGGTCATCAGGGCAGACCTAATGGCTGCTGGGCTCCAGTCAGGGTGTGAAGCTTTCACAAGTGCGGCCAATCCGCTTACGTGTGGACAGGACATTGATGTGCCAGAAATGATGTTAAAATTCACACGCCTGTTGTCTCTGGGTAGACCAGATGGACCAACTGCACCGGTCCAAGCTGCCAGGATATTGACCCCTGGCGCTATGAGGTCTGGTTTGAGTACTTCGGGTGTGATCATATTTGGACCTCTGGCACTGAATGCTGCCACTATAGGAGATGGTTCAACTTCTAGCTTTGTGACTCCAGGACTGATTGTGGCCATTGGCTTGGGATCAGTAGAGGCATAGCTTTTAAGGGCATCCCCTACTTTTTGGCTCACAGCAGCTGAAGGCAGAAGATGTGCATCAGCAACAAGCTCGTTGCCATACACTTCTGTGTTGGCCAAAATCATTCCTAGACCACCAGAATCCTTAACCACTAAACCCTTTTGTACTCTACTGTTCCCACCTCTCTCACATATGACAATTTTTCCTGCAACTTTTGCAGGAATCAAACTGCCTGTCATACAAAGATAACCGCTTGTTGAATTGCTCACATTGCCAGCATACACCAATGGTAGTGAATCTGATAATGCCTCTCCGTTGTAAAGTGATGTGCCAGAGTAATTCTTCCCATTACCAAGGGTCACATAGGCTGGAAAATCCCGGTCCAAAGTACCAGCACCAACTGTGGTTATCCAAGGCGCAAGATTGGACAAGCTGCCTGAAGTTGGACCTCCATTTCCAGCTGAGCAAGATACAAGGACTCCATATGACGTTGCTGTGAAAGCTCCAATAGCTACAGTGTCTCTAAAGTAGTCCGAGAGTCCTCCTCCAATAGACATGGATAAAACATTCACACCATCTGCAACAGCTTTATCCATAGCGGCTAATATATCAGAGCCAAAGCATCCACCAACCCAGCACACCTTGTATGCTGCTATTCGAGCATGAGTTGCCATACCGCGTGCCACCCCTTTTGCATAGCCAAATAGGCTAGCATCTGGAACTGCAGAACCAGCTGCTGTTGTTGCTGTGTGGGTTCCATGACCATCATCATCTCTTGGTGATTTTGATTCCAATGTTTCATCTACTGGTCCAAAAGCAGCTTCATAACCTTCGGAGAAGAATCTTGCCCCGATTAGTTTCCGGTTGCAGCTTGATGAATTGAAATTCTTTCCCACCTCACACACCCCTTTCCAGCTACTTGGTACCGGGCCAAGCCCTGCATCGTCGAGGCTTTTTACCTCCGGCCAGATACCGGTGTCTAGTACTCCAATGATCACGTCGCTCACAGATGAAGATGCAGGAAGCAGAGATGCACTTTCCCCTAGTCCTAGGAACTCTGGTGTTCTTGTTGTATGCAGTTCATATTTTCTTTCTGGAATAACAGACACAACTCCTTGCTGCTTTTCCAGTGATTCAGCTTCTTGGGGTGTCAATCTTGTGGAGAAGCCATGGATGACATGGGTGTAAGCATAAAGCATGTCAGCAGATTCTGATACTGACTTCAAAGATGAATCATACCACTGGAGGTGATCACTGAAGCTTGCAGGCATATTGAACTTGTCCATGTGAATTATGTATGTCTTTTTGGAGTGCTGGTTCTTCACTTCTGCTGCAACATTGATGCAGCAGAAGCAAAGAAGTGTAGCTATCAATTGAAGCCTGAACTTTTTTATCTTCATCCCCATACCTTGCTTTCCAATTCTACGATGGAGAATTTAAAGGAAAACTGGACTCCTTAGAACAATTTTTTTCCTTGAGTGGAGTGGTACTGCAAGATTTACAAATTACATATTTGCAAGAAAGCAGATTCTTTGTCGTATAGCTAGCTTATATGTTTCCAATATAATTAACTGGGGTAGGCCACAATAGTGTTAAATAGAATATGCAGTAGACAAGATGAGACCACTTTTTGACTTAATGGGGTCTAATGAAGTGCGAAAGCGACCTGAAGCACAGTAATTGGAGATACTTAAAGATCAACAGGAGTATGAACAAAGAAAGATCATCACAAGCTTCAGTTAACTCTTACTGTATCACTGTGTTCTGAAAATATTCGCTCTCACTAATTTCATCTACTATGCTCTTCTGTTGATATTCGGAATCAGCCCAATCTGCTAGTTTCAAATTTCCTGCTCCCACCGAATCGAAAATATGTCTTATTTAACCCGATTGACCCTGTCTAGTATCTAATACTTAGATTCAGTTTTACGGTTATAATGGTAATTCCTTGTCAATTAAAGCACATTCTCTGCCAACCACAGGTTCTGGAAATAGGTTTATATTCAGTTTTATGGTTATAATGGTTATTCCTTGTCAATTAAAGCACATTCTCTGGCAACCACAAGTTCTGGAAATAGGTTTACGGGCACAAATCCATATCTGTAATTTATGTCTTTGTTTTAAGTTTCATATGCTAAATTTTAAATGCAGCAATAACTACATCTAACAACCAATATCCATTTGAATTTAGAGCATCACATGATCAAAGAAAACATACTTCCAACACTTGGAATTTGACCTTGAACCATTGTCATGCTTCAACCTATCAAAGAAAGAAACAACACAAACTTTGCAAAGAGTGCTTACGGTAGAAGACCCTCTTCTTCTTGTCATCTTCATGCTATGTATATATAACCTCAATTTCACCTTTCTACCCTAAGGGGTAGAATTGGCTAATTGTTACAGTAGTAAGTGGATGATCTGGACTATAATTTAATGGGCTAACATATAGTAATTAGGGTACTACCATATGCCTCAAATGCAATTAGCAAATTAACCATCCCATTATGGTTATTAATTAGACAATTCAATTTATGGTCCAGCTATGGAATTAAGTCGTGATTATAGTAGTCCAGTCCGGTAACATGTATTTCTAACATCATAACCACATGAATTTGAATGCTGATTATTTAGAGAAAACCTAACTTGGTAGACACTATCTTGGTTTATGCTCTAAAGTCAATCGATTGGTTGCAGTTAAGTAATAACATTATTTAAAGGTTTTTTATATTGTACATATTTAGATGTATATGATAAAGTCTATGAAATAATTATAAATTGCAAATGAAATTATGATATAATTAATTAATTATGAGATTCATATTGCATTTATATTCATAAATTGTTCCTAGTCATTGTTTTTTTAAAACTGGACATTAATAGAACGTAAAAAAATTAGTACACATTATGTTTTTCTATATGAAGGAAGTAATCGATCTCATAGACTAAAGTATGAAAATAGTTAAACAAAAGTGTGGGTGTTTATCAAAAAATAAGTTCACTAAATTGATTTTATATGAGAAATTCATTTAGAATATTACTTTTATTCCTTTTAAAATTCTCACTGTGATGATTGTATAAGTGATCATTTGACTTGAGGTCTCCAAAGTTATCTTGTATAAGGATTGCTATGTTTTGATACTATTTATGACCTATTATAATCATTGTTAATTCAGTAAGTAGTCATTAGATATAGCATAAACTATATAGAGATAGTTGAATGATTAAGATAGGATTCATCACCCTAAAGTAATTAAAGAGAATGTTTCATCGTTCTTGATTAGTATTGATTCGAGAAAACTTTGTCCAAGATGAAATGACGCTTTATAAAATAATTTACAAATATCATTAACTGAATCAATAGTAATATGATTAGACTCAAAATAAAGTAGACATTAATTTCATTCTCTATGTCTAAACAGAACATTGTATGATGAATGGATTGAATAATGCAAAAAAAATCATACACTGAAAGAATAGTCAAAACTACCTTAACATTCTTAAATATTTGGGTGATTATAATATATTGCTAGACGCCAATCTTGATCTATAGATATAAATTATTTGATTAAAGATTTCAAGATAAATTAAAAAGAGTTTAATTAAAGATAAATTAAATGAGTTTAATTTATCTAATACTAAATATGATTTAGGTTTACAATTTGCATCCATTGCTAATATATTTGAGAATTTAATGAGTCACACATAAATAACGGAATGAAGAAAATAAAGATAGCTTAATCAAGTTGGATTTTACTATAAAGTTTGAGAAACTTTATGATTAAATGTGAGATATTTAATAAATAAGGATTAACATGAGATATTAGATCTTATTTGAGTATAATTGGTATTTAATTATAATTATTTGTAATTCTAATTAAAGTTTGATTAAAATTAGAATTTAATTTCAATTAAATTACTAAAATGACAAAAACCTATTATAAATAGACTTAAGCTCTAATGAAGCTAGCACTACTTGATTAATCCTCTCTACAACAGTTACAAAGTTCTCTCAATTCATTGTGTTGATACCATTAGAAGTGGGAAATTTGTGCAGTTAGGGTGGGTGAGATGTGTTTATTTCATAAACAGTTCAAGGGGTACGACAAAAATATGATCAAGCTTCAGAATAAGTTATTGTTGAGATTTTTCTCCATAATTGTTAAAATTGTACAACTGTAAATATATTTTTAGAATCGTAATTTCTAGTTGTAAGATTAATTGTTGGGATTTATCCTTTGTTTTACATTATAACTAGTGTATTTAAGAGAAAGGATTATGAACATAAGTATTTTCTTTCTTCTTCTTCTTCTCATCTTCCAGGTTGGTATCAAAGCTTAGAAAACCTTTGAAAATGAGTGAAAAACAAAGTGAATCATCTGGATCAAAATATGTTCCTATTGTTGTTCAATTCGGATGAGTTTTAACACAGGCATCATTCTTTATGAATCAAATTATCGTATTAGGTCATAACATATGGATATGCATATTGCTAAAAGGGGAAAACTCTCCTATATCCATCGCAAAATAGTCACCTATAGAACCTGAAGATGTGTACGGGAAGTGGTATGTTAAAAATCAAATGTTAAAAGATGTTTGCTAGTTTTTGTGATTCCAGAGATTATGAAGCGATACTGACAATTACCTACAGCCCGTGAAATTAGGAGGGCACTAGCAAAAGCCTTCCATGATGGAAGTGATGAATTGCAATTTTTCCCCTAAACTAAAAGGTATTCACTATAAAACAAAGTGGAAGTCCTCTCTCTGAATATTATGGAGAGTTAATTGAAGTCTTTCAATAATAGGATCACTGGGACAAAATTGTCATAAGGGATCCTAAAGATGTTGAAGCATACCAAAAGTCGATTAAATGACTAAGGGTGCATATATTCCTAACAGGTTTAGATGACGTTTTTGAACAGGTTCATGGAGAGATTATAAGAAAGGAATCAATTCTGACTCTAGAAGAATGCTATGTATTGATTCGGTGAGAGGTAGTACGTCGTGAAACTTTGAAAGGTAAATCTAGAAACCTTAAAGCTATTGTTATGATGGTTGGGAATAAATCAACGACAATCACTGATGGTAAAAAGCCTATATACAAATGTACTCATTGAAACCAAACTGGACATATTAAGGATCACTGCTATGAACTTACAAGATGTCCAGATTGGAAGGACCATAATCGAGCACCCTGAAAGAAGACTTCCAAAAAGACTCTAACTACTGTTGTTGCTAAGATCAAAACCAATGATGATGCTATTGAGAAGAATTTAGCATTAGTAGCAGTTACAGATAATGATGGTAAGACTTCTAATGCCTTTACACCTATTTCTAATAGTACATTGATCATTGATTATGATGCTACAAATAATATGACCTTTGATTCTAAATAGGTTATTGAACTTAAAGAGTCCTTACAAAAATTTATTTCTACTGCCAATGGTAATGAAGCCTCAGGCTTTAAGGAAAGGTCTTTAACTCTCACTAATACTCTAATTTGGATTATGGTTTGATTGTTCCATCCTTAGATTATAACCACTTGTCTATTTCTCAAATAATAATAGTCTTATCTTGCATTGTTACTTTTTGGCCTAACTTTTGTCTGATTAAAGACATCCAAACAACGCAGACGATAGGTTGTGGTGTTAGGAGAGGGAAGTTGTATTGTCTGAACTTGACATCAAGGAGTTTAGACAAGTTGCATTGAGTTTTTTTCTTGGATGACTAAAAGGTGGAGAAAACTAAAGCTAAACTATAGTTGTGGCATTGAGTTTGGGGCATGCATCCTTTGAATATCTCAAAAAATTATTTCCTAGTTTGTTTGAAAAAATTGATGTCTCTAATTTTCGCTATGATGTTTGTGAACTTACAAAATGTCATCAAAATTTATTTCCATCAGTATTAAATAAAAGTCTCTTGCCTTTTATGATTGTTCACCCTCATGTGTGGGGTCCATCCAAAATTTCAACATTGGGTGGGTCTTGTTGATTAATTACTTTTATTGATGATTGTATGAGGATGACTTGGTTGTGGTTAATAAAATCCAAAAGTGAAGTGAATTTATTGTTTCAGAAATTCCATATAATCATTCAACTTAGACAATACATATGTTCAAGTTCTTCGCGGTGATGATGGTGGAGAATATCAAAGCTTTGAATTGAAACATTATTTGGAAGCACAAGATATTATTAATCAAACTACTTGTCTGGATACACCTTAATAAAATGGGGTAGACGAGAGGAAAAATTGACATTCGCTAGAAGTTGTTCGTGCCTTATTAATTTAAGCTTATATGCCATTGAACTATTGGGGAGAAGCTCTTTCTTCCGTTGTTTATTTGATTGATCGAACTCCCTCCCGCTTTATTGAATTTCAAACACAATTTTAAGTCCTCATTAATGTTGTGGTTGCTCCACCAATATCAAAATTTCCAACATCAACGCAAAACGCTAGCTCCACGAGCCATGTAGTGTGTTTATCTTGGGTATGCGACAAACTAAAAGGGATACCGACATTATTATCCTCTAACTAAACTTATGTTCATCACAATGGTTGTAGTCTTTCATAAAGATACATGTATTTCTCTAAACTTTATGGGAGTACCAGAAGGAAATTCAAACCTTTGATTATGAACTTCTGGGGGATTGCAAAGGTGACTGCATTTTTTAGATGGTAATGATGTTAGATAGTGCTAATAATCAGTTGGAACATGAAGAGGAGCAAGAAGCAACTATTAAACCAAAGGATGTTGAGCAAGAAGTGTAACATCCCATTACTTATGTGAAGGATAGAATGGTAAATATAGGGTTGCAATGAGAGTTGGGAAATGTATTTATTTTTGGCATGCTCATTCATATTGTGAAATATACA
>JANIHZ010000002.1:6135262-6148633 GCA_027478365.1 Erythroxylum rufum
TATACCTTCATAAATGATTTTACAGATTGACGATTAATAGTAAATGTCTAATTTTATCAAATATTTTAATAAATAATTAATATTATCCATTAATCAGTTCAATGTTTCTAACACAGGCCGATTATGATTAAAGAGCATTGGAACTTTTGTGATATTTTAATCTGCCATTCCATCAACTCGGCCCTGTCTTAGTTGTACTTTGCCTGGTAGTGGCCCCACAGTGGACTCCTGAGTTCAGTTACAAAGCATGGGAGCCTACACCAGAGAAATGATTAGGCATTAAGAATACCAATAAACTAATTAGGTCAATTCTTCCTAACATTCCTTGTGAGGTTTGGGTATAAATACGGTTCTAGTTTTTTGCTTTTGTCGGAGGAAGCAAGCTTATCTCATCAGAGAAACACAACACCTCTTATCTTTAGCCCACAGGCTTCCAAAAGTCCGAAACAAATATGGAGCCTTTTGGAGCTTTTCCTGAAGGAGAGTGGGACTTTAACAGAATTTTTTCCATGGAAGAGCTTGATTTCACTCCAGAAGTTCCTCAACAATGTTTGTTCCCTCTGGAGCTTGATGAGGGACCTAACCACTCAGCTTTTTGCTCATTTCCTGAAGCCAATACGAGCATGGCAGAGATAAATGGGAGCTCGTTATATTCCTTGAGCACTCTTAACAACAATCTGCAGTTTTTTTTGCAGGATAACAGCAGCAACAGTAACTGTAGTGGTAGTGTTTTATTTGCCTCTTCGGGCCACGAAACTTACTCATTCATTAGCAATACTAACCACATTCCTGAGTCCATGGGTGTTCCTATCATGGACGCGAAAACTGCCAGCTCACTTGCACCATCTTTTCCAGAAATGGGAGTGAGAGGACCACCTGCCTGTATTAAAGAAGGCATAAGCAGTGACAAAATGAGGAGCTTAGGTGATGAAAATCAGCCATCAGAAAATGATCTTCCTAACATGGAGCCTGAGCTCAAACGGAAGTGTGATTCCCAAGAACCAAACCCTTCAAATGTCATGAAGAAAAAACCTCGAGTTACAAGAGATGTAAGTGTATTCATTAGCGTGAACATGAAAATGAACTTTCAATCAGTCCCAGGAAGCCTATCCCATTTTTAAGTTTAAGTAACATGGTTAAAAATGCAGGTACAAAATGATAGGAGAAGTGGACATTCAAACAAGAACCAGAAGCTCAGTCCAGTTAGTAATGATGAAGAAGAAAGCAATTGTGGAGTTGATGGGCAAAGCTCTAGCAGTTGTAACTCAGATGAAGATTCTCAGGATTCCAATGCAGCGGCTACTTCTGATTCCAAAGTCTCCAAAGCCCTCAATTCAAATGGAAAAGCAAGAGTCAGTAGAGGATCGGCCACTGACCCTCAGAGCCTTTATGCAAGAGTACGTGAACACCATTAACATGCTGACTCATGCATAGGAATAGCTTCACAATTCATATTTCCTCCCTTATTACCTTCTGTTGACGTAAAAGGTTCATAATTGATATTGCAGAGAAGAAGAGAGAGGATAAATGAGCGACTGAAAATCTTGCAGAACCTTGTTCCGAATGGAACAAAGGTTGATATAAGTACAATGCTTGAAGAAGCAGTTCACTATGTCAAGTTTTTGCAGCTCCAGATCAAGGTAATTAAAGGGCACGAAGCTTTTCCCTCCCTTTTTCATCCTTTTGATGATTTATTCTAATTAGTTTCATCTTATAAAACTTGTAGCTCTTGGCCTCTGATGATCTCTGGATGTTCGCTCCTATCGCTTACAACGGAGTTGACGTTGCCCTCAATCAGAAGATTTCTGCGTTCTTGTGATCTTTGAGAGGGAGGGATTGGAATATTTCCGATCAATCATCAATGTTTGTTTATCATCATCAATAAACGAGAAAAGATTCCATATATATTATATATGCTACATAAATTTCAATGTCCAAACCACGACGAATCGTATAAAATTAATGTTAATTTGTTTAAAGTAACATCTTATCAGCTTTTAATGAAAACATGTACGGTATCTGATCACATGCATATGAAAGTCGCAAAACTATAAATGAGTTTACGATCAATACTTATCGGACCAACTAAATTATAGGTGGTTATTAATAACCAAAAAATATTTATTTTATTAAAATAATATCTTTTATTTTTATAATAATGACAATTATTAATAAACCTTTCTTACAATGTGACGAGGAAAGGCTTAACCAAGACAAAATTACGAGGATACACGTATAACCGAGTATGAGGAGAGTTAGGGAGAGTTGGTCATAGATTAGAGAATATGGGTTTGGGAAGAGATCTTGTGATGCTTATCCGAGGTAGAATTCAGGAATCCTATTGCTTGCAGAATTTAGGAATCCTATACAAAAACTCCAAACTTTTTATACAGTAACACACGAGAGCCTAGAGGAGCAATTAGTGCTGACCTGCATCAGGATGCTTTATAGTCACCAAGGAGGGTGGAAGCTTTCAGTTTAGTTTATCTTACTTCTAGAAACTATAAGTTTTGAATTGTCACCATGTCTTTTGACTCTATTCATAAGGCTAAAAAGGAAAGTATTTTCCCCTACTGGTCATAAACGTAGCTCTGAATATGTTTCACAAGTATTTATGTGAATGAAAGTTGGTTACAGATGAATGGCGTGGTGTGGCAGTAAATTGGCTTAGTTGTTGGGTGGCAAAAGCGATGTCCGGGCGAGTGAAATTCAAATAGAGGAGTTGACCAACAACTCGTCTGTATTGTTCAGGAGCGGTCAGTAGTGGGCTATCATCAATGTCGAGTTTAGAACTTGGGTTTATGGGAACGTCAGTGGGTTGTAAGTCTGTCAATTTGAGATCAGCTAAAATATCACGGATGTATTTCTGTTGAGAGAGTAACATACCAGTCGGGGATCTGGCGATTTCAATGCCAATGAAGTACTTGACATTGCCCATGTCTTTAATAGTGAAAGCACGGTTGAGGAGTTGTTTGACATCACAAACCAAATCTTCGGAGGGACTGGTGATTAAGACATCGTCAACGTAAATAACCAAAGCAACAAATTGATGGTGGGTACCTTTCGTGAAGAGACAGTGGTCAGATTCCTGTTGGGTGAAACCAAAAGTTGTGAGAGTTGAGGTTAATTCCTTGTTCCATTGCCGCCCTGCTTGTTTAAGACCGTAAAGCGATTTTTGTAGTCGTAAAACTTCTCCCGTCTGAATCTTATGGTACCCTTGTGGTGGAGTGATGTAGATTTCTTCGTCGATGCTCCCATGTAAGTAGGCGTTATTGATGTCGCAGTGATGAACTGGCCACTGGTTGGTGGTAGCGACGGCAAGGACGGTGCGGATGGTGGTGAGTTTAGCCACCGGAGAGAAGACGTCGAAGTAATCAACGCCCACAGTTTGCGTGAAACCTTTCACCACTAGGCGTGCCTTTCGTCGATCGATGGAGCCATCGGGATGGCGTTTGAGGCGGTAGACCCACTTTGTCGGTAGCGGTTTCTTCCCTGTGGGCAGAAGAGCCGGAATCCAGGTTCCATTATTTTCAAGGGCGTCAATCTCCACCTGCATGGACTCAAGCCATAATGGGTCATGTTTAGCAGCATCATATGAAGGTGGTTCATGGTCGGTGGATATATTGGCCAGATAAGTGGTATGGGGTTTGGAAAAATGGAGATGAGTTGTATCAAGGGATTGTGCTGGTGTGGTAACGTTGAAGGAGGTAGTGTGAAGGTTGGTGACATAGTCTTGGAGGTAAGATGGGGGTTTACGTTGTCTTGTGCTAAAACGTGTGGGTAAGGTGGGAGTCGACGGTGGTGAAGGGGAAGATGGGGAGGAATAAGATAGGAGATCTGGATGTTTGGATATGGGTGTTGGATCTGGTAAGGTGGGGTCGGGTAGGTTGGGGTAATATGTGTTTGGGCTTGGTGATTTTGGTGGGTCAAAAGTGATATGTGGGTCATGGGTTTCAAAAAGGGTGTTTTCTTTGGGTGTTTCTGGTTGTATGGAAGGAAAAATTTGTTCATGGAAAGTAACATCTCGACTAAAAATTATTTGTCGTGTATCAATTACAAATAGTTTATAAGCTTTTCGGTCGGTCCCGTATCCAAGCAGTAGACATTTCATGGCTCTAGCTTCTAATTTTTCTTTGTGGGGTTTTGTGTTTGTAGCATAGCATAAACATCCAAAAGTCCTAAAGTGGTCATAAGTGGGTGGCTTGGAATATAATTTTTGGTATGGTGTCTCCCAAGATAAAATTTTTGTGGGTAGGCGATTGATGATGTGGGTTGCGGTTAAGATTGCGTCCCCCCAAAATTCTTTTGGTAAATTGGCTTTGAATAGGAGAGCTCGGGTTATTTGAAGTAGGTGCTTATGCTTACGCTCCACGACACCATTTTGTTGGGGTGTATAAGTGCAGGTTTTTTGGTGAATAATCCCTTTTGACTCGAAGAGTTGTTGGTTGGGAGTGTTGACAAATTCGGTACCATTATCGGTTCTTATTTTTGTGATTTTGTGACAAAATTGGGTTTCGATCATGGAGATAAAAATACTGATTGTATGGTGGACTTGGGCTTTGCTACTCAAAAGGAAAGTCCAAGTAGCTCTACTAAATTCATCCACAATGGTTAAAAAATACGTGGAGCCGTCGAGGGCTTTTGTTTTATATGGGCCCCAAAGATCCATGTGAATTAGCTCAAAAGGCCTATTTGCTGTTATAATATGTTTGCCGAATGATTTCCGGGCTTGTTTTGCTAAGGGACATATTTCACAAAAGAAATCATTTGGTGGCATAATATGTTGAAAATGTAAATGTCCTAAAACCTTAGTGGATACGTGACCGAGTCGAGAATGCCATAAACTAAAAGTATCAATAGCATTACAAATAAAATGTTCGTTGAGATAAAATTGCAAAGATGGACCTTTCTTCGAATTTGGTGGTAGGAAGTGATGAGGTTTGAGCTTGTAAATGCCCCCGACTTCTTCACAAATTGCTACTATGGAATTAGTCTTCGGGTCCTGCAATATAACTTTATTTGAGATAAATATGACGGCTAAGTGATTGTCCTTAGCAAGTTTGCAGACTGATAAGAGATTATGGTGGAAGGTAGGGATATGCAACACGTTTTTTAGTTGAATGGAATCTGTCAATTCTATGCTTCCCACTTGGGTGACTGGTTTAAATGAGCCATCTGGTAGCATTACGGGACAAAAATCAGGTGTGGGATCAATGTGTTTGAGTAATTTCTGATTGTGGGTCATATGGGTTGATGCACCTGAGTCCACTATCCATGAAACACATTCATATTTAGAGCTAACATTATCATTATGGTTAGAGTGCATACCTGCGTAGCTGTTAAGAGCTACGGGATTCACTTGATCGATACCTTTTCCTTTGACGAGGCGCATCAACTCCTGGACCTGTTTGTTTAAAGCACTGATCTGTGACTCTTGCTCGATGCCTTCACAATTTAAGTTCCTTTGCCCGACGTCGATGGGACTTTCAACCACTGCTCCAGCATAGCTATTCCTTTCCCTTGTGCGTTTTTGTTTTAATTCCTTGAACCATTCGGGCTCCCCATGGATTCTAAAGCACGTATCCACTGTGTGTCCCCTCTCATGACAGTGGGTGCAATATTTGTCTTCCTTTCTTACATAGCTCCTTTTGCGGTTCATCGAGAAGTCCTCTCTATTCTCTCTATTCTCTGTTTTTCTATTTCCGATGGATTTTGCCGTGAGAGCTATATTCATTTGGCCCATTTCATTTGTAGTCGACCCAGCAACATTTCTCTGTTTTTCTACGGTAAGAATCATGGAATAAGCTTTATTCACAGCTGGTAAAGGATCATTCAACATCACCTGGCTTACTACACTTCCGAACTCCTCTCTAAGCCCCATCAAAAATTGGACTAACCTTGTGTTATCTTCCACTGTGCTGTTGAGTTTACCAACCTCACACGGACAACTCCTATACGGCATGACGCATTTGAGGTCATCCCAAAGCCTTTTCAGTTTCGTGAAATAGTTTGTCACCGATTCGTTTCCTTGCCTTAGGTTGCTTATTTCCTGCATTAGTTGGTAGATTTGGGGTCCATTGCTTTCACCGTACCTGGACCTTAGCTCCTCCCATAGATCTCTAGCAGTGGTAACAACAAGAAAAGATTTTGCCAAGTCCTTAACCATGGAGTTTAAGAGCCACGAGATTACCATGTTATCAGCTGTCCTCCATTTTTTCTGCAGGGGTGGATTGTTCTCTGGCTCCTTGCAACAACCATTCACGAAGCCTATTTTGTCTTTTGCTTTTAGAGCTATAATCATTGCCCTACTCCAAGAGAGGTAGTTTGTTTCATCTAGCAGTGTGGTTACCAGGACAGCGCCTGGGTTTTCCGAAGCAGACAGCTCATATGATTCCTTTTCATCATATACATTGGGTTGTATTTGGAGGGTGCTGGAATCTCCTTCACGTTCGGTGGTCATTGTATATTAAGAGCCTTTGGCTCTGATACCATGTAGAGAGTAAGACAGAAGTTTTGGAAGAGGAAAATCTCTTACCTTTTTGTATTGAAGCTGTGAGGTTTATATACAGAAGCTGTACAATAAAAAGGAATAAAATCTGTACGAAGCGTATATCCTAACTAACTACTGACAAGTATGAAGACGCAATTACAGAGTGAAAAAAATGTTGTACTGGTGAGCGGCGGGAGCCTAGTGGTGGTCTGTTGGTGTTGGTGAAAGGTGTGGATGTTGCAGTGGTTGTCTGTTGTTGTTGGGGGAAAGTGTGTGGATGCTACAGACTCACACGTTATATGCTTTATCTATTTAGCAAGTATAAACTTCGGTTTCATGTGATTACAGCAACATTTTCAGTTGGAAAACAACTAATGTTCCTTCATATGACAGTTCTTGCTATAGACTGTGGGTTGTGTAGCCTTTTTTTTTTTTTTCATATTTGCTCTTTCCATAACTCCTCGGTAGTGTCAAGTAGAACCTTACCATGCCATTATCTAGGTTCTTTGTCTAGTGCCTGGGACTATGATTTCGATGCAACACGAGATCCTCTCATCTCTTTGAACCATTCTCCTTGTTCTCAAAACTACTCGCACAGGCAGCCACCTTACAGGGATCCTAAAGCTAACACTATAGCTGCGTAAAAGCTTCTGGCTTATAACCTCATTAGCTTTTCCATTGAAGCTAGAAGAGTTATTTTACCACGATGATAAAAATTGGTTTGCAGGAGAGTTATTCTGTCGTAACGAAAGAGATGAAAAAATGAAAGAGACGGGCAATTGCAATCGGAACTTGGAGAGGAATATTATCGACGGGGAAGTAGAATAGGAAACAAACAAAAGGTTTTTGTATTTAAAAATTTAGGAGCACGTGGTATTCACGTGCTATGTACAAAAATTAACACTATTTTTGTAATAAATTTAAATTTAAATATTTTAGTAAAGTTAGGGCCTTAGGGGAGGACCGGAGGTTTCAGCTGAGTTACATAAAAACAAACCCATGGGCCAACCCACCACTGATCCACTGAAACAAGCCCTAAAAGCTGGGCTACTATAGTCGATAGAGGCTAAAATCGTAATTTTAAGCCGTCGAGCAGTTAATCCCCGCCAAACCATCTCAGTGACTGTTTCCGTTCTCGAGGCATAAGCTGGCGGCGGAGCAACCACCGAAGAGGCTAATGCTCTATGAGATCCATTCACAATCAATGAAAACCCTAATTGAACTCGTTCTTCCGAGACGGAAAAGTAAAGATGAGACTGAAACGGTCTACGAGGCTTCCAAAGCGTCTCCCGAGAAGACACACGCCAAGCTTATGTGTCTTTCATGACTGCTTCTAGAGGTATGTTTGTTCTGTTCCATTCATTTCTGTTCGTATTTGCTGATTTTCAAATGAAATTAAATTCCAAAATGCGTTCCCGGAGACGTGCTTTAACTACAGCTTCAGCTTGGTCGTGGTTAACAGTAGGGAGGATTGTAACAGTGTTGCATTTGAGACTGTCAAGGCGTCTATTTTGAGTGTACCTGACACCCGTAGTGCTGCTTCTTCAAAGGGTCCAATATTGTTCAGAAGTAAGTTTTGAAAGTGCGAGATTCAAGAGATTTTTACTGAGCTTAGGCATGAGTTTTCTGATAAAGATGTTACTTCATTGTTTAAACCATACAAGATCTGTTCAATAAGTTTCCTCTGGATTTTGTTTCCCCATCCTAAAAATTTGCTTTCTGAGCTCTTGAGATCAAGAATTGTCTTCTTGATTACTTGTGAGTTTATTTTTGGTTTAATATGCATACGAATTTTTAAATGTGAATGTCGTGATATGTATAAATAGGGAAATTTAAATTCACTGTTTAATTGGAAAAGATTCATTTACTGGAAAATTTGTATTTTATTACAACCAACGATTCGTTTCTCTTCTTGGTGTTGCGCAGTGACATAATTGTTCCATTTAGTGATCCTCGTATCTCTTCCTTGGTGTAGTCTATCATGTCGCGCCGTTACTCGCACAACAACAGGAACCAACATCAACAACGGAGTGGTAGCAGCAGCAGCAGTAACGACCCAAAAACGTTCAGCAAATTTGTCCCCAAACATCAAAACCCTAACACCAACCCCACTCTCTCTAATTCTCTTAGAAAATCCCTTTCCCAGCAATCCGATGTTCCCGCATCCGGCGATGGCGGCGGCGGAAATTTCGTCAAGTACTTGCCGCAGGATGAGGCTGTAGCGGCGGGTCTTGGTGCCAATGAAGGAGGATTGGATCCGATCGAGTCCCAGCGGGTCGTGGATCTTTTGAATAGACAGTTGTCGTGGTTGCTAAAGCTGAGCCCTAGGGAGTTCTGGAGAGAAGGTGGGTTTAGTTTCCCGTTTATTGGATTTCATGTGTCAGAAACACAATTGGTAAAAATCCATCTTATGTTTTTATTCCAGTGGCTAGTGACAACTCCTTGCATGAGTTTGTGGAAAGCTTCCTAAAGTATAGGAATAGATGGTACGATTTTCCTCATCGAGGAGCTAAGGGTATAGTAGCAGGCGTCATCGTTGGAGACCTTGATTTGGCTCGTCGTGTTTTTATGCTATTATATCGCATGTACGTGATTTTCCTACCACCACTCTTCTGCTTAGTTCTACACCATTCACGTTCAAATCCTTGATTTCTTCTCATTTTGTGTTCTAGATCATCCAATAGGGATCCAGGTGCTCGTACTGTTGATTCCCTTAGTTCCAAAGATCATGCAGGTGGGTCTTCTTATTTTCATCAAGTTAAAAAAGTGTATTTGATCATACAACACTATAATACTTCTGTTGATGCCGATATGTTATTTCTCTTATGCAATTTGTTCACTAGTTCTGTATGTAGTCCTTCTGCAGGAAAGAAAGTTGCTTGACTTGCCTATGCTGTTGGATATATGTGCCATATACGGTCATGAAAATGAGGAATTGACCAAATCGCTGGTAAACTTCTTCCATTTAGGGGAACTCTTACCCTGAAATTTCCGAACTTTGATGTATGGTCATGAGAGAAAAACCTTTTTCTTTCATGTTGTTTGAGCTGCTCGTTAGTCACCTCATTCAATGGATGGTATGTGAGAATTTATGAGGCCATATGATATGAGGTGAATGCCATAAATTTGCGTGCAGCTTTGACATCTTTCATGTCATAAAACAAAGTTAAATGCCCGCTGTTTCACCCACTTTTTTTCTCACGGTCTGCGGCTTATTGATCTTTTGCTCCAGGTCCAAAATGCTTTGAGAGCTCAGCCTGGAATCCATGATAACCTATTTGCTGTAACATCTCATTTCCTGGGCATCATTGACACAATGCATCAGCGGTGCATATCGTCCCTTGAGGTATTCTGTTTAGGTCATGGAAGGTTTCATTGCCTGCTAAATTATGAAGGGGATTAGTCTTGTTTTGCTAAATATGTGGAATACAATGGCAAGGGTAATGGTTTGTACTTTGTTTTGAAGAATTTTTTATTCAATCCTTCTTATATTATCATGAGAAGCAGAAGTCATGGATGTTCATATTATTTAAACCACTGACCATTTTCTGGCTGATGATGAACAGGTTCTATTTTCATCTGGAAGTGGCGAAGGCCAGGAGTTACGGCAACTTTCTTTGGATTTCTTAGAGGTGAATCCTTCAATTTTCTTCTCACATCATTTTTCATTGCAGCTGTTGCTTTTGCAACATCGCCATTACATTTTTCATTCATCTCTACACTAAAACTATTCATCCAAAGATCTGTAACTAATTCGCGATTTCTGATAATTCCGCCGGAAGGATAACAAGACGTAGTAGCACCTGAGTGAATATAATGTGAAGGACAAATGTCAATTTGAAGTTTGTGAATGAAACTGGATGCTACTCTTTTAACATTGAAAGTTAGGATTCTAGAAGACTAAATTGGTGGAACTGGATGCTACTCTTTTTTTTAAAATCAAAAAAATAAATTGGTGGAACAGTGGCCAGTTCACCATTTTTATCTTCTAATCCCTTAGAGGTTCATGACGTTGTCCCTCATTTCAGGTGATGGATTTCATAAATGATGCTATTGTCTCCATGGATGCTTTCGTTAATGCTTACAAACTGGCAGCTGTGGCCTTTTCATGTCCCATTGAGTTAAGGTACTTAATGTATGAGCTTTAATTTGTCTATCTCCAACCCTGGCATTATTAGTAATCGCCTCTTTCAAGTTTTCTTTTTGTTTTTTTATGGCCCTTGGCCATTGGGCAGTTGGAAGTGATGATTTCTCATAATTAATGTTTTTTGCTGAGCCATTTAATCTGTTGGAAATTGGTCTTCCTAATTGATGTCTTTGCTAATAATGATGTTAAAATAGAGCTGTACTAGATCTCTGTTATTGGATTCTTTATCTTATGCATCTTAAAATTTAAGAAAATATGCCTTCTTTTGATGGAAACTAATCTTGCCTGTGCAGTGATGGAAACAAGGAAATGCTGACCACTCTTGCAAAATTGCATGATACATTATTTCCATCTTTACAGCAGGGGTTCCAAATCATCTCGATGGGTAGAGATGATGAGATGCTATCTAATGCAACTGTTAGCTTGAAGATTTTATCGGCAAGAGTAGTCAAATTTGGTTGGAAATTGTTGGATGCTTGCTATTTAAAGAAGGAACTACATGAAAATGGTTTTCCAACTCCAGCTGTTGCAAAGATGTTTCCAGCTAAAGTAGAGGATCCTGTCATTAGAGCAGATATATTAATTCAGACACTTAGGGAGATCAGTGGATCATCACCTTATGATCTGGGGAATGTGACTGGGCAAATGTTTCTTCGGAATCTTGATAAGAATTATCATTTAATGGACATCTTTCAAAATTTACAAAATGATGGTAGGTGCTTACTCGGCATTTTCTAAAGCATAGCACTATCTAAACTGAGAGTTATTCAGACGATGATATCTGATCCTCAAATGTTTAGGAACTACCTACTCTTCTTCATGCTTCATCTTCGATTTGATGTTGAGTTACTCATGTTTTAATGTTTGCTTTTCTATGCAGGATGGATATTGATAGATGATGAACAGAACCAATACTTGTCTCGGTTGATGAATTCTTCTTTGAAGAGCAATATCAAAGAGCATCATGTAGGGCCAGCCCCAGTTGTGAACAAAAGTATGGAGATGGATGAAAATGCTGCTATAGTGGAGTCCAAAATTAGTCAAATAAGGGATCTGTTTCCTGATTATGGTAAAGGCTTCTTGGCTGCCTGTCTAGAAGTGTACAACCAGAATCCAGAGGATGTTATTCAGCGGATCCTGGAGGGAACTCTTCACGAAGATCTAAGTCGCTTGGATACTACGTTAGAAACAATGCCAACTCCCAAGTTAGGTACAACTATTGGTACAAAGGATAAAGGAAAAGGAAAGTTGATTGAATCTACATCAGCAGACGTTCATTCTGCTGATCCAATAGTAGCTAGAGAAAAACAAACCTTGCATTATTCTGGTGATTCCGGTTCAAACTCGTCTGCAGTTGGAAGGTTCGTTAGAAAGTCTAGTGACATGCCAGATCACTATGCCGTTGATAACAGAGATAGCAAGGACTTGGCCAAGACTGCTGCCCTGGTATCACTATATGAATATGAAGACGAGTATGATGATTCTTTTGATGACTTGGGTCTGAGTGTTGGAGACTCAGGGCTCGAAGATCATGAAATATCAAGTGACAGAATCATCTCTAATTTAGAGAAACCTTTAGGAACTGAAAGGGACAATCCCGCTCAGTCTCCATCAGATGGAAAGTGGGGATCCAGAAAGAAACCACAGTATTATGTCAAGGATGGAAAGAACTATAGCTACAAGGTGGCTGGTTCAGTTGCAGTTGCAAATTCGATCGAAGCTTCGCTTGTTACTCAAGCACAGGGGGAACTGATATATGGTCTTGGTAGAGGTGGTAACATTCCACTGGGTGTTGTCAATAAGTTGGCTGAATACCAGGAACGTGAAAACCAATCCGATGAACCTGAGAAGAAAGAAAGGGACATTGCGCAGAATCCTAGAGGCAGGGGAAGGAGAGCAGGGAGAGGAAAGCTGAGGGAAGGACAGGAAGAGCAAGATAACCAATCCGATGGTTCAGAGATGGAAGGGAGAGGAAATGCAGGAAACGCAAGAGGAAGAGGCAGAAGAGGCAGGGGCAATAGTCATTACAGAAAGGACAGAGCTATGAGTAAACACATGGCAGGATTGTCAAGTTCTAGATTCTCGTGACGGGGATACTGGAACCATGAATAAACACTTTACAGGATTGTCATATGTTCACATAAGCAATTTTTACGACGTTTCTTGCTTTTTGGAATCACAAGTACATATATTTTTTTTAAGCATATAGTTTGACTAGATTTCCGGCGGCCACTGTGGATAGACTTGTCCTTTTTCTGAGATGTGATCCATATACTTAACAGTTCAACTAAAAGAGGGCATTAGAGCACAAATGCTGATAGTATCTTATGACTAGAGCCAAAAGTTCACTTTTTGACACACCGACTTGACCTATGTCTATGACATTTCATATTTCGTTTAATTTTTTTCTTCAGGTGGTCTCAATCAATTTCAACTAGAGATGCATTTCAGTTATATTGCATCCAGTTAAGCTTCAACCTTCTCTTAGAATCTTATTGTATTCAGATATTTGGGGTAAAAGACTATTTATTACATTACTTTAAATTCTTTTAGTGTTTAAAATTATTTATAATATAAAAATGTTAAATATTTTACAATGTTTTAAAAATTGAACCGAACATCGGACCGATCGAAGGAAAGGTTTAGATGTTCTATCAGTAGTGAACCGCTATAAAATCGGTATATAATAAATAAGAAGTAAAACTTATAAGAATAAGTAAAAATAAAATATTTT
>JANIHZ010000002.1:6215833-6227728 GCA_027478365.1 Erythroxylum rufum
ATATTATATAAGAGATTAAAATAATTCTATCTAATTAAAAACAAATTTATCGTTAAGTTTTATTTAATATATAATTATTATTAATAACAAATACAGTTTTTTATTTAAAAGAAAAAGTGAAAACACAAATTAAAAATTATATTTTAAAAAAAGAAGTGAAAATAGTACTGAAAAAGACTTGAAAGTTGATGTGAATTGGATTTGTTTGAATGTTTGGGGCTTGCCTTGGCTGAGAGGGCCTGCTTTAATCCCCACTCTCAGAGTTTCGTTGGCTACATATTTATATTCATCAAATGCCAGGACACAAGTACGTGTGACTCTCCTCTGATGTTAGTACCTGAACACTTCCCTAGCAGACAACTTTCTTGGGGTTGACCAGATGCACAAATTACTTGGAAATATTAAACCCCAGATTCGTTAACTGTTAATTAACTAACATAATTTCTAGGGTTCATAACGAACAAGACGTTTTTCCAGGTTTTGACAAATTTAAACGATCACCTCAAAGTTTTCTTACACTTGTTCTGCTTTGAAGCTATCGTTATCTCATTAAGACTTGGAAGAACAAGCAAAACAGACATTTCAATATCAAACTACTGTTTCAGTTTGAAAACCTACATTCAAAGTATTCTTACAGGTTAGGTGGATGTTTTGAACAACATGGCATGAAGAAAAGAAATTTCTACTTCTAATCGCAATCTCCTCCTAGTGACTCAAAACAACTTCCATAGTGAAACAAACTTCCATAATAATCATCGACGCTACTAATGTATGATGAGTTACACGCGATAATTAAATACAAATTATGTTAAAGAAGAAGAATTCATTCACCAGTGAGAATGTATATGTTGCATTTGACAAGGCTTCAACTTGATCCAACAGGAATCATCTTTAGACCAGCTGCAATTGGCATGCCAAGGAACCCAAGGAATATGCTAAGAAACCATTGTTTCCAGCCGAGCGGAGTTGTGTTTGCAAATGTACCCAGGAACTCAACGATTATGATCTGGAAGATCACGGTACATGTAAGGACAGCCACGAATACATAATTCTTCAGTATTCCCTCAAATACGTTTATCTTGTCCATCTCTCTGGAGCTGATCTCGTTAAAAACCTGAAGGGTAAAAATGACAACTCTAAAGTCAGGTATAAAACCCCTGCAGGATCATGGCCAGATAACTGGAAACAATAATAGTTTCATGTCTACGGCTAATATGACACTCCTAGAGCAATTTGTCCCTAACAAATTCAGCTCACAAATGCACTTAATACACCTGCTCATCATAATCATCTGTCTTAGCTGTTTCAGTTTCTTGAAGGGAAGGGAAAATGGAAACTATAAGACTTTACCTGGCAAAAAACAAATGAGTTGAAAATGAGGGTGTTTAGAATTAAATCAGAATCCGGGCCATCAAGATTAAAAACTGCTTTTCCTCTCGTCTGAAGATACCATATAATGACAAACTGATAAAAAGACTGCCCCAAAATATTCCTCCACATTACGTTACTGATGAAGTTCCCTTTCCTACCAACAGGCAATCTTTTCATCAAATCATCATTTGGAGGCTCTGTGGCCAGAGCCAGAGCTCCCAGGGTGTCCATGATCATGTTGACCCACAGAAGTTGAACAGCTGTTAGGGGAGCGTTCCCTGGGAGAACATTATGCCAAAAACAGATCAGGAACAGAAGGGCAAGCTAAGAAAGAAAATGTAAACAGAAAATAAACTCAACTTACCTGTCAAACAAGCAGATGCAAAGTTAACAATCAGGGCTACCACGTTAACTGTCAGTTGAAACTGGACAAACTTCTGAATATTTATATAAACTGATCGCCCCCATTTTGCCACAGTTACAATTGTGGAGAAGTTATCATCTAAAATTATTACATCAGCACTCTCTTTAGCCACCTGCAAAACCAGAATATGCTTTCAGCACTCCCACAAATTTGTACCAGCAGCATTTGCAGCCCATAAGCTACACACTGGGAGAATACCATATAAATCTTGTATAAATGTTCCAATCAATTGTTTAGGAGTAATGTAAAGAATTGCAAAAACCTACAATGTTATTAATGACAAGGACCATTTTTCTGAATTACTATGGGTCAGTAAAGCATACAGATTGCACTTGACAAACCTCAGTTCCAGCAATTCCCATAGCAAGTCCAATGTCTGCTTCATGAAGTGCTGGAGCATCATTTGTACCATCCCCAGTCACAGCAACAACTTCACCAAAAGTAGTTCGTAGGTGTTTGACTAGGGTATGCTTGTCCATAGGGGATGATCGAGCCATTACCTGCACATTTTGCAAATACCCAACACTGCTTCCATTATATGCAGATCATGCACAACCTCATATAGAGCCAAATCCATGTAGATAATGAGGAAACAAAAGGATTCCTCATGCTTTGGTGAAGTTAAATGAATCACTGTTGTTTTTGTAGAAAGTTTAATTTGCAACCATAAGACAATGTCACGCTGAAATTCAACAGGCACATATTTGGAAAAGAATGAACCAAAAAAGAAAGTTGCACTCAAAACTTGAATTCACAAAGGTCTCATAAAGTGAAAGTACAACATAACATTCAGGAATGGTGGATGAAGTACATTTCCATAGATTTCACTTCAAGAACAAACCTAGGGACTTCCATTCCAAAAGAAAAAAATAATCAACTGGCATTCCTCATAAACTGTGAGCTTCAATCTCGAGAAGATTAAAAATACTATCACTAACACCCTATGTTCTCCTAATATAACACAATGGAAAATTACCTTACCTGAATTTTGGGAATAAGCTCCCGCATCTCCTCCTCACTCTTCACCCGGAAATCAGGTCCTTCAATAGCTATGCCATTAGCAGTCAATATTCCACATTCTCTGGCAATAGCCTTTGCAGTGGTTATGTTGTCTCCAGTGACCATCCTCACAACAATACCAGCCGACCTACAGATAGCAACAGATTCCTTGACACCAGGGCGAACTGGATCTTTGATACCCACAATACCTATACAAGTGTAGCCTTCAAAAGGAATGGCAGTATCAGCAGAGAAGTCTGTTCCAATGTCCATGAATGCAATGCAAAGAGTTCGAAGAGCTTCACTAGCAAACTGCTCAATAGAATCCTTCAAATGGTTGATTGATGATTCATCAAGGGAAACAACCTCACCATTTGAGTTGATAAATTTGTCACATGCAGCTAAAATGATTTCAGAAGCACCCTTACAATGTGCCCTAAAACGTCCATCAGGTAGCTTTATAACTACCCCCATCCGTTTTTTGGTAGAATTGAATGGCTCAACCTTAACTATTTCTGACTTTTTACGCTCTTCTTGGAAATTCCCACCGAGATGAAGCCCAAATTCTAGAAGAGCTGCTTCTGTGGGAGTTCCAAGTATCTCAGTTTTATTCTCCTTATTCATAACCACTTCTCCTCCAGTGTTGGTAAACAATGATTCAAGCAAAATTCTTACAGATGAATCAGGAATTGCAGAAAACTTGGAGGTGCTAACTTCCTTTACTTCTCCACATATACATGTTTTTACAACAGTCATATGGTTAGTTGTTAGTGTCCCTGTTTTGTCACTACAGATGGTTGTGGCAGACCCCATTGTCTCACAAGCAGCAAGATGGCGCACGAGTGCCATATCTTTCATCATCTTTTTCATGGCAAAAGCAAGACTCAATGTTACAGCTAAGGGCAGTCCCTCAGGAACCGCAACAACAACAATCGTGACAGCAACGGCAAAATATTCCAACATTTCCATAGCATCATCTCCAGACCAGGACCAATGACTTCCTTCTTGAAGCTTACGATTAATTAGTCCTTGAACCAGGACAGAAAATGTTACAACAGAAAAAAATAAGCCTATCTTCCCTATGATGGTAGCTACTCCATTCAGTTTGACCTGCAATGGGGTCTCATCATCTCCTCCTTCACTAAGAGTAGCAATCAGTTTGCCCCATTGAGTTCTCATTCCCACAGTAGTAACAAGCATTTTGCATGAACCATCCTGAACTTTGGTTCCAGAGAGTAGAAAAGGGTTTTCAGCATTCACGTTAACTGGCTCACTCTCTCCTGTTAAGCTGGATGCATTTATTAAAACAGAAAAGCCTGAAATGAATAGCCCATCAGCAGGAACCTGGTCTCCAATAGAAAGATGCACAACATCTCCAGGAAGTAAATCATATATTGAGATCTTCTGTCTGAAACCATTCCTGGTAGCCTGTACCGTTATCTTTTTCTTCTCCCTGTCCAAGTCTCTGAATTGCAGAGATTGCCTATAGTCACTCGTGGCTGTAACGAACACAACAAGCAGAATACTTGCAACAATTCCAAGTCCATCATGGGCACCTTTTGGCCAACCCTCCATAATAATCCCAACAACAAGAGATATAAGGGCACAAATACCAAGTATCATGAGAGTAGTGTCTTGTAGGGCTTCCCATACATAAATCCAGAAGCCGCGAGGTGGGCTCTCGGTGAATTTATTTACTCCATATATTCTTTTCCTTTTATCAAGTAAATTCTCAGAAGTAGAAATACCATCAGTGAGTGACGTGGAGAGCTTCTTACAAATAGTCTCAATCCCACCATGTACTCTCAGTTTCTTATGATCAAAGCGTTCAACAATGGATCCCAATTCATCAGCACAGATTTCAAAACCAGCTGCCTTGACCTCCTCAGGTGGTGTGTAGTCACTACCTGTAAACAAGCAGGGGAAATGTCGACATGGAGGGCAAAACCCCAGTGTAACACTAAAGCTTTGAGAAGGGTAACGGGTGTTTACCTTCGATGAAATGAAGTGCAGCCCTCGTAACCAAAAAAGCGAGTCTAATGCTTTCCTACAGTGGAGGAAAATCAGGAAAACATTAAGTTAACAGATAAGAAATTACTTCTGGATCACTTCTGCCTTATTCTTTATTTTGTTCTGATTTATATGAATCTATGACACTCACATCCGATCTATTTGTTAGGTAGAAAATTTAAGCTTGCAGCTCCAAAAAAAGCAACCGAACGTCTAATAAAGGAAAACCGAAACGAATCTCAATTAAAATCTTTCTCTTTTAATTCTTTCTTAACAATCTGATATAATCTGGAAAGTAGAGACAAAATAAGGAGAAGATCGGACGAGGAAAAGACAGAGAGAGGGACGGACCAAATTGGAGCGACGAAGAGCTCGAGCCTCAAACCGTTTGGAGAGATTAGCAGTAAAACGGAAGCGTCGTTTAGGATTCTTCACTAACCAACACAACTTCCTCCATCTCTGCAACGCCTCCTCCGACGAGTTCTTTGGCTTCACATCACCAAAATTCTCATTCAAATAGTTCTCCATTACAGAACCCCACCCAATTACCAGATTTCCTCTTCCTCTTCTTCTTCTTCTTTTTATAGCAGCAGAAAGTACATACCTAAACCTCCACGCACACTACACGTTTAACTTCCAAAACTACTTCAAGTCTTCAAGTCTACAACTACAGTGGACTACTAAAGATATTTTGATCTCTTCATTTAGTATTGAGAAGGGAAAATAAAAATGTCCAAACCTTCTTCATAAATCCAAAGAAAGACCTCAGCTTGACCTCGTCATTTTCAACTTTGCTTGTGAATTAACTAATGTTATGGATACTGTATTAAGCTCGGTATCAAATTGACCTCTGGAATAGAACGGTATCGATATTGATCGGTATTGGATACCGTTTTAGAATTTTTTTAAATTTATAAAATAGTTTCTAAAATTTTTAAAAATTACAAAATAGTCCATATTAATATATTATACAGTTGTACTGTATACTTTACTAGTTTACTATTTACAACTAAAAGTCTACAACATATTCACAATTTAACAACCAATATTCAATACATCACTTCTTTATGCTCAAACAAGTTTTTACAATTTTACAAAATTTTATTATCAACTTTACAATTTCACATTTAATTATCAATTTTACATTTGATTATTAATTTCATATTTGATTATTATTTTTACATTTAGGTTTAAATGTTAATTATCAACTTTCAATTTTAAGTTTTAACAATCTTTGCATAATATATAATTAACTAATTACCTACTAAGTTACTAACCCTATTTTACAATTCCATTTTCAATTCCAAATTTCCAATTCTAATTTCTAATTCCATTTTACAATCTTTACATAATTACAAATTCGTAACAAAATAACATAAATTACTTACCCACGGTATTCCTCAACTTCAATCCAACAATTTCAAATTATCAACTTCAAAAATTCTGGTTTTGGGTATTCTTCAACTTCAATCCAACAATTTCAAATTATCAACTTCAAAAATTCTATTCCAAAACCCTGGAAATTCCATTCCAAAACAATTCCAAACATTCAAAAATCTCATTCCAAAAATTTTCAAACCAATCCTCATTCCAATTTCCAAAACAAAACAATCAATATTCACTAATTAATCCATTCCAAATCCAAAACCGTGACACCACCAACACCAACTTCTTCAACAGTTCAAACTTCAACCTCTAAATCCAATCCTTTACGCACCAACAGCATATTCATCAACACTAATGCACGACAAATCCAATCCATTTAAAATCCACAACACACACAAAAATTTCATTTACCAGCAATTTTTGGAAACAAAGAGAACATATCAACTCATTAACCAACAAAATCAAGTATCAACAGTTAACACACACCCAAAAAAAATTTAACTATCAGGTGACTTGTGTCTTCACTTCGGTATTCGAGCTAGGGCTTCGGGTGGTGGGGTTGTCCGTTGTCCAGGTCCAGCCGTCCACCTGTGAGCGTCGGAGGGTTGGTGGTGGTGTGGTGGTGCGGCGAGGAGGAGAGGTGCGACTGCGAACTTCGCAAACCCAAAGGCCAGATCTACACGACGAGGTGAGGAGGAGAACCGGGGTGAGAAGGAGAACCGGAGAAGACAGCAAGTAAGCATTGGCGGCGGCGAAATGATCCAAACACCGGTGACAGAGACGGTGAGAGCGAGAGAGTGAGAGAGAGAGGGCAAGAGTTAGAGAGAAGACTGAAGAGGGGCGGTAGCAGTCGGGGTCGGGGGGTGGGTAGATTTTTTAGGTTAATTTTTTTTATTTGCAAATTAGTCCTCTAACTTTTTAAAACTTGCGAAATATGATCCGAAATTTTTCGGTATGTTGGGTATCAGCCACTACCCAATGGAAAACCTCAGTACCGACCGGTATTTTTGGCCAGTACCAAGGTTAGGATCCAGGTACCGGTCTCCGGCCGGTACCAGCTGAAACGGTACGGATCCCAATACCATGTGAGAAGTACTTCTAGTATTCTTAGAGAAAGCTACAGTTGTGGAGATATAACAATACAATTTCAGCAAACTCAAAATAGAGTCTACAATACCCAATGCTGAAATAAAATTTCGCATCCATATTGCTTGACAAGCTACCTTATAGCACGCCATATACTCTACCTCTATGGTAGAGGATGCTGTGAGTGTCTGTTTGACACTTTTCCACGATACAGTTCCTCCAGCCATCATAAAGATGTAGCCTGAAGTGAACTTTTTATCACGCACACATCCTACATAATCAGCGTCACTGAACCCAACTATATCAAGAGTGTCAGTTCATCGATAAGTCAACATATGATCTTTGCTACCCTGAAGATACGTCATGACTTTTTTAGCTGCTTTCCATTGGCTAAGTCCAGGATCACTTAAGTATCTTCCTAATACGCCTACAACAAAGCAATATCAGGATGTGTTGCTACTTGAGCATACATCAGAATGCTTACAAGTGACGCATAAGGAACGACTTTGATTTAATCTCTCTCTTTATCATTTTATGGATATTGGGCCTTTGAGAATTTGTCACCCTTCACTATTGTTGCCTTTCTAGGAGAACAAGATTGCATATTGAATCTTTTCAAGATGCGATCGATGTAAGTCTTTTGAGACAATCGAAGAATCCTATTAGCTCTATCTCAGAGAATCTGAATTTCAAGTACATAAGAGGCCTCACCAAGATTCTTCATATCAAAATGGCTAAATAATAGTTGTTTTTCTCAAATAATAAATCAGTATCATTGAAGCAAGTAGAATGTCATAACATACAGTACTAGAAAAATGAAACTGCTCCCACTAAACTTCATATATATAAATTGATCAACTACGTTCTCCTTGAAGCCATTTACAGTGACAACCATATCAAACTTGAGATACCACTACCTTGATGCTTGTTGTAACCCTTAGACTTCTTGAGTTTGCAAACAAAGTGTTCTTTACCAGTCATCTCAAAACCAACTGGTTGGGTCATATAAACATCTTCATACAAATCTCAATTTAAGAAGGTGGTCCTCACATCCATTTAAATGAGTTCTAAGTCAAAATGAGCAACTATAGCCATGATGATTCGCAGTGAATCTTTGGTATAAACTAGTAAGAAGGTTTCCTTAAAATCAATCCCTTCTCTATGGCTATAGCCTTTAGCCAAAACTCTAGCCTTATACCTTTCTCCTTATCCACTTGAGTCATGTTTGATTTTGTAAACCCACTTGCACCCAATGGGTTTGTAACTTTTAAGTAGTCCAACCAACTCCCAGACTCTATTTTGTGACATAGAACTTGTCTCATCTTCCATTGCATTCATCCACAACGCAGATTGAGGACTTTTCACGGCTTCTTGAAAATTGGCTGGTTCAGTATTATCTCCCATATCAAACTCATGTTCCTGCAAATAGACAATATAGTCATCAAGAATAGCAAGTCTACGTGTTCTTTGTGATCTCCTGATAACAACTTCATCATCCCCGGTATCAATGACTTCATCCTGTTCTTGATTCTAAGGTTCATCATAAGATTCTACTAGAATTTGTTCAATCATAGAGTCATCAGTACGAGCAGAAGCGACAAGTACAAGAATTAGAATATGTTCTTCCCTGAATATAATTTCTTTTGACCCTTAACTTAAACCAAATTCATCTTCAAAATAGACAACTCTATCTGATTCTATAATTCTGGTCTTTTGAGATGGGCAATAGAATCTAGAACCCTTTGATCCAACGGTGTAGCCTGCAAAATAGCCACTAATAGTTTTCGGATTAAGCTTCTTAGATTTTGGATTATAGGGTCTCACTTCTGCTTTGCATCCTCAAATATGAAAATGGCGCAAACTTAGTTTCTTACTTGACCATAACTCATATGGATTCTTTGGGACTGATTTAATGGGTACTTGATTCAAGATATAAGTAGTTGTCTTCAATACCTCACCCCACAAAAATTTAGGCAAACTAGAATGAATCAACATACATCGCAACATATCAAAAAGTGTATTGTTTCTTCTTTCAGCGATTCCATTCTGCTGAGATGTTCCTAGCATTTATATTTTGCTTCAATAACACATTCTTGCATGTATCCAGCAAAAGGCCCTGGATTCCTTCCACTCTCATCATAACGTCCATAATACTCTCCACCTCTATCAGAATTAACTACCTTGATTTTCTTTCCCTTTTAAAGCTCAACATTTGTCTTGAAAATCTTAGAGGCCTCTAAAGATTCATATTTTTCACGAATGAGTTCCACATGACCGTACCGAGAAAAATCATCAATAAAAGTGATGAAGTATTTATAGCCACCCATAGTAGATGGAATGAATAGCCCACATATATCAGTGTGAATCAATTCCAACAATCCTTAGCACCTGTCTGTTTTGCTTTTTCTAACTTTGGCGATCAACTTTCCTTTACACAGGCAGTGAAATCTAAAAAATCAAGATCTTGAAGTACACCATCTTTACCAACATCTCCATTGTCTATAGAAATATGGCCCAAACGTTTATGTCATAATATAGAAGATTTCAAATCTAACCTCATACGTTTGGAACCAACAACAGTATTAAGAAAAGAGGAAGAAGCAACAGTAACAACATCATTCAACTCAAGTTTGTATAAATTTTCATATAAAATTCTATTTCCCATCAAAAGAGAGTTACGATATAAAGTCAGTTTTCCAGTTCAAAAAAAAAAGACTATAACCTAGTCTATCCAAAATGGATACAGAAATCAATTTCCTCCTAATAGAGGGTAAATAAGGGACATCGTGTAACACCAAAAGATGTCCTGTATTTAACTGCAGTCTAACCGTCCCAAAAAATTCAACTTTGGCTTTAGTATCGTCTCCCATGTACACATGTTGCTCAGAACTAGTCGGCCTTCTTCTACTTGTCAATTTCTGCAAGGAATTTGTAACGTGAATTGTTGCTCCAGTAACTAACCACCAAGTATTTAAGGTCACATCAATAACATTAGACTTTAAACAAACCATCACAAGACAATTACCTTTCTTCTCTAAGTGAGCTTTTGGTTTTTGGCATTCAGCTTTCTTGTGCCCAAAACTCTGACAAAAGTTGCACTTCCCTTTGAAAAACTTATTCTTCTAACTAACAGATGATGAGCTCGACTAAAGAATAATTATTAACATGGCTCGATGTATGTTGCGGGCCAAAGATATGCCTAAAGAATTTTGGGTCGAAGCTGTTTCTTGTGCAGTTTATTTGTCAAATCGGTCTCCAACGATAAATGTTAAGATCAAACTCCACAAGCATGGAATGGAATGAAGCCTAGTGTTGCTCATGTGCCGCAACAAGAAAAATCCAAGCTTGATGATCGAAGCGTTAAGCATGTATTCATTGGCTATGACCAAAATTCCAAAGGCTACCGATTGTACAATCCAAGCAATGGAATGATTGTTGTGAGCAAAGATGTCGAATTTCATGAAGAAGCAATATGGGATTGGGAGACACAAGAAGAAAGCACTTATGATTTTTTCCCATTCTTTGAAGATGCAGAGTAAGAAACCACAACAAATATTCAAGAGGCAACTCCACCTGCTTCTCCAAATACGCCTCATTCTTCTTTGTCCATGTATGGAGAAAGTTTAAATGATAGAGCACGAAAAATAAGGAGTATTTATGATATTTATGAACAAACAAAAGAAATCAATAATGTAAGTAATTTCTTTTGTCTTCTTGTAGATAGTGAATGTTTAAATTTTAGGGAGGCCGTGAAGGACAAAAGATGGAAGCAAGCCATGGAGGAGGAGATCAAGGCAATAGAGAAAAACAATACTTGAAAATTATCAACTCTTCCTAAAGGTCATGAAGCTATTGGAGTCAAATGGGTTTACAAGATAAAAAAGAATGTCAATAGAAATGTAGAGAAATATAAAGCAAGGCTCATTACTAAAGGCTACAAGCAAAAGAATGAAGTGGAGCTCAAGCATGTAAGGATTAATGATCAAGTTGTGGATATTTTTACGAAATCACTCAAATTTGAAGTTTTTCAACATTTGAGGACAAGATTTAGAGTACGAAAGAAAATTTTAAATTAAGGGGGAGTGTTAAAGAGTAATTTGAAAGTTATCTGGATATATGAATGTTTTAAAATCTAGATACATGGATGTTTAAGTTCATTGTTAGGAGTTTAATTATGTTCATGTATTAGTTACATAATTAAATATTTGTCCATGTATAGTTTTGAGTTCATGTATGGTTTATTTATTTGGGTTCATGTACTCAGACAATTTTATGGTTCCAATTATCAAAGAACTAGTCTCTAAGAATTGGGAGTGCGAGTGTATCATGTCTATCGAAAGGGTAATCGTTGTGTGAATTGGTTAGCTAATTATAGCTATAGCTTTTTACCCCAAAAAAAATTATAGCTATAGCTTGCCTTTAGAGTTCACTAGTTTCACAAAATTGTTGAAGGACTTTCTCCTTTATTATTAGCAGACTCAGTTGGGTTTATCTGTCTCGGGTACCTCATTGTAGTTTTTTTCCTTGGACTTAGGCCCATTAATTACCAAAAAAAAGGCTTTGAACAAGGAAAATATAAATGATAAGAAACATACTTTGAATTGGATAATGTGACAAAA
>JANIHZ010000002.1:6359705-6373592 GCA_027478365.1 Erythroxylum rufum
AAGTTATTTATTATATTATATTTCATTTCATTCATTATCCAAATAATATTTTATTACATTATATTATAAACTTTTTTATTTCTTTCAAACAATTTTTTATTATATTTTATTTTATTATATTATAAACCGTTTCGTTTCTTTCGGTTATCTTCCATTTCGTTTTTTTAATTAACATTCAATCAAATAAGGCTCATTCTATTTCTACCAGAAGGAAGGCAGAAAGTGAAACAACGCGTGAATGATGAGGCAAATCCTAACCGTAGATGGACTAGGCTGCAAATCGAATCTCAAGAATGATATCAGATGGGGTTGCTTGCTCTTTTACTTTCTGATGACTCATGTGTACGTGTTTTGCAGCCATAAACAGGGAGAGATGTAACCGGATAGCTTCTTTTCTTTTTCTTCATTGTTGTTCTTATTTAGAGATACAAAGTTCTTACGCGCAAATTATTCTCTAACCTTTTATAAAATGTGTTCAAGTGAATCTTTTTGATGAAATAACTAATAATTGTGATAGTAATAATAGGTTGTATGAGATGGATTATGAGTCCTGAGTTGTTACCGTGATTTCTGAACTGCAAGTGTCATCAGGAAGAAAATGGCTACTCATTGGACCGGCTGGCCAAGTTGCACCGACCAAGATATTTATTATCCCAATGCATGGGACCAAGAATTTCCAAGTCTTGAGCTGGTTAGCATTTCCAACTACGAAATTTAACCCTATTCTATTTGGATCACTTGTTCACCTACTATTTGATATGTAGAGTAGCTGTAAATCACATTCGCCAACAAGAAGTTAAGAAAAAAAGGTGAGAATATCAATACTTGCAACTGTCAGTTTGAAAGTAACCGACCATTTAACCTGTGCAAAAAGCGACGACACCGAGGTAGTAACACTTTATTGTCATGTTTAAGTCCATTCAAGTGATTTTCCTGTGCATTTGCTTGCATTATTGTCGCGTAAAAAGACATAAATCTTGGAGGGTCTATCGGCGTTAGGGCAGGACAGGTTTATATGTTCTGGTAACAGATCTGCCGCCCCTTTCCCTATCCATTGATGCAGAGTCGAAGTGATGGGACCTTGAATTTTGTTCTTCAGGATCCTCACTAGCATGTTTCGAAGATACAGTGAGATCTGCTTAGACCCGTGAAGTATATTTGTATATATTTACGTGGAATGCTGCGTTAGGACATACTCGAGTTTGGAGATTTCTGGTCGAATTTGTGGACTTGGATGGAACCCTTGTCACTTTTTAGGTCAGAGAGATGCAACAAACAGAGACGTGTGTGTGTACAGTAAATAAATGCACAGAAAAGGGAGTTTTACATTTCACAATTCTTTGGAAGATCAAATTAATGTGACGAAGACAAAATGTAACTAAAGTTCCTTTGTCGACGTAAAAGGAGATTTGACTTTTGTTTTAGGTTTGATAAGGACCTGCAAGTACTTGTTTTGCCACGAAGGAGAAGGAAAGTGCAGAACCCTTTTTTTTTTTTCCCTCCTTTTCATGTGTTCTTTTAACTTGTGTAAACAAAACGTATGGAGAGTTTTGAATGGTGGGAGATGGTGGTGGTGCTTCCACGACCTGACCAGACTGTAGCACTGGCAAAGATTTGACCTTTCCATTGTTGGGGACCATGCAAGCTCCATTCTCTAATCGTTTCAGTTAGACCTTTTCGGTCTGAATGTTGAAAAATTAGATGTATTTAAGTGCAGCCGAAAAGTTGTGAAGTATGTTAGATTGAGATTCAACTAACTACCGTACAGGTAAAGGTATACAAATATACAATACTGAATCTCTTCGTACCCTACATTTTAATGGTCTTTTACTGATTGTTGTTATTATTATTAATTGAGATTCAAGAGTTTAATATAATTTAATTTATGTATTAATAAATGAATATATTAAGATTCTTAAAATTTTTAAGAGTATAAACACAATTATTTAATATATTATAATATTGTATTAGGTCAAGTGAAATTACAAGTATTTTAATTATTACAATATAATCATATTTTGTTAAAAGAAAAGATTTGGTATTAAATCATTTTTCATTAATATTATAAATGTTAAAACATGTTATTTTAATAAAATAAAAATTTTAATAATAATAAGTACTAATAATTACAAATTGAATGGTCATACAAGTTGGTCCCTCTACTCGTAATTTTAAAAAAATTATGATCAATTATTAATAATGATCATTATTATTACTAATAATCACTAAAAAATCACCATGTAAATAGGATTATTCACCTTTTTCCTTCCATTCCTTATCCAATGTTAAGGTTACGATTGATTGGATGTAAAATTTTTAATGTAACAAAATAAAATAGTTTATAATAGAATGAAATGTAAATAATGTAATATTATAAAATTATTATCTTATAAATATAAAAAGGTTAATAATGTAATATACAGTGAAATATTGTTTGAATATTGGACAGAATAAAATATAATATATGTATAATAATAATAAATGACTATTATATCCTCTCATTTCTCAACGAACTCTCTCTCTCTCTCTCTCTTTGTTTTCTCCTCTCTTCTCCCCTTCTTTCTTTCTCTCTCACGGTCGAGTCCGGTTTGCTCTAGGTAAGTCACATCATCATTATTACTGCATGAACTCGGTTATCTTTAATGGATGTTCTTGTGAGAAGTAAACCAACGTGAAGTGATAATTTGCAGAAGAAACAGTTGTTAAAAGGGAAGGTCAAATGAAAAGAGAAGTCCACAGTCCACAGCTACAAATCCCACACAGACGTGAAAAATGATTGAGATTCTGATTGCTTCCCTCAATTATACAGAGCGAATGGTTGAAACATAAACCAAAAATGGAAAACCCAGAAATCAAACTACTCCTATCCTGTGTGCACTCACACGAATTACATATCCTGTGGACTGGCAAAGGGCCACAAGCTTACAAAGAGCATGTGCAACATTAGTGTGTGCATGAGTGTCTGGGACCATTTTTGATTCAGAAGAGGATCCTTGACTGGTCCCCATTATTGATCTTTATACGTTGCTTCATTCTCATTTCTAAATTGTCTCAGCCGTCAGCTTCTGGGCTCAATCACCTGTTAGGGTACACACTACATGTCAAACAAAGTTATATTTATATATATGTGTTGTTAATTCGATTGCAAGCAAGTAATTTGAACCTGACAAGGAGTTTAAGCATGAGTTGTGTTTCAGGTTAACTTCACGCAAGAAAATATCCTGTCAGGATTCACACAACAATTTGTCGCTAATTGAAGGACAAGTCTTGGAGTCCCAAAGATCTAAATGTTGCTGGGGTTGGCATTATTTAACGTTATAGCTGATGTTTATTCTCCTGATAAAAACATATTATTGGAAGGGTCCCATAAACAGCTAACTTGGATGTACGAGGCCCGAGGGTACCTTAAAATGGGAAAGTTCTTTGTCACTAACCAAGATTTCCACAATCTTTATTTAATTTAACAGCAATTCGTGTGATAGCTCTAATGAAAATGGATTCATTATTGAGATTTTACGTGGATGCTAAACCTTGGAAAAGGTTTAGATCGAATACTTACAAAACCTAAGAGCAAATTGGAATCCAGACTCTCTCTTAAGTCAACAGGAATCAATACTCAACCACACGAGTATTAAGAGTGCCAAAAGCCGACTGAGACCATGGAATAGATTAATAGAAGTGACCAACAAAAGGGTCAACAGTTGGTGACAAGAGAGTGGTTACTAAAGAGAACGACTAACGTACGTGGGGATGAATAAACATATAGTTGTTGTTGTGTGCACTCATCGAATAGGCAGGCACCATTAATTTTGTCAAAACTTGATAGATATGGGGAAGATGATTGGTGACAGTAAAGACAGATCACAAAGCAAAATGCAAGTTTTACTGACTAGTAGCCTTTTTCTTTTTGTCCTTTTAATAGGGTGGACTGGAGTGTTGAAAGAATTTATCTTTATTTTTAATAAAAAAAATTAAGATAAAGAAAAGAATGAACTTTATAATTAAAATTAAATACATATTGGATCTATTTTTTAAAATTTTAATCTAAATTTGATTATCGCATAAATTCTGATTAATTTAAATTTCTTTAGTTGATTTCGAGTTCAATTCTTTTTACAGTACCTGGAAATGGAAACGAGAAAAGGAAAAAAAAGGAAATGGAAGCGACTGTTGTTTAGCAAAATGATGTGCTTCTGGTAGTGGTGGGTCATTGCTAAGGACTCAGGACCATAATCATTGAAGTTTCAAACACAAGAATAGACATGGCATCCAAGGGACTGTACTGAACTGATCAGACTTTTTCGCAATTAGGCCTTTCAGGATCTTAATTTCGTTAACACATATCTATGGATCCCATAGCTTTTTTAGTTGTCAAAACAGAGGAACATGCTCAAGTTGTCAAAAGTAATTCAGGTTGGTAACAACCATCGCATAATTCTCGCCCAAAAAGCCATGACGAAGCAATAATCTGAGTGTTATTACTACAAATTACTGTTGTATAATTTATTAACACTCAAAGCCAACTGGCAAACTTTGATTGATTCAGAAACGGATAAAATAAGAAAGGCGAAAGGATAGGGCAACTCATTTTTTTCTCTCCATCAGTGCTTATCACTGTTGCTGTTAGTAATAAGAGTCTATATAAGTGATCCCGTTTAGAGTTTGGGTTGTGCAGGGGGGCTGAGAATGAGCGGATGTGAGTCTGGTTGGACCTCATACTTGGATCAATCCTCTCTTTCCAAAACCCAGTTTCAGGAATTTGGTGAATATAACGTTGGTGAAGATTATGCCAGATTGGAAGATGAAGAAGAGGACTTGTCAATGGTTTCAGATGCATCCTCTGGACCTCCCCATTATTGCGAAGACGATGAATATTGCTACGACCAGTTGGCAAAGCAAAGCATGAACAAAAAGAAGAACAAAGAGCAAGTGAGAAGCCAACAGCAACAGTATCTCGACGACACAGCTAGTTCTTTTGTATTGAGTAAGGCAAGTATCAAGATGATTAATTGGTATGCTTTCCTGTGTGTGTGTACAAATGTTGGATACATGTGAAACTGTCTTTAAAGAGTACCCTCTGGACTGCATTATTGATATTGTGGTACAGAAAGTGACCAAGATTGAAGCTTCGATGGAGCATACGCAGGAATTTTCCCAAGGTTTCTCTGCAACACATTGCAAGGTATTTCTTCCATGAACTTGCAAGATTATTATCCATTTGTGAACAATCTGGATGCTATAGCTAACACTTGCCTACGTCCACCTGAATTTGTTTCCAGGGGAAATCTGCATTTAAGAAGCATTTCGGATTCTTCCAATCCTCTAAATCAGCTTCTAAAGAACCAGGTTAGATATTTATCTTTTTCTTGGAAATTATGACCTTCGAAGACATTGAAAAGAACACCAATTCAGACGTTGGTGAAAATATATCAGGTGGTTTTCAAGGAAGGAATGGGAAGTGACAAACAGTCACGATTAGCGAGCAAGCATCTTTTGCAATCTCTTCTATACTGAAGTTGGTCTGGAGAGATTATTCGAACCAAAATGTAAAAGAAAAAAGCAGCAGATCTTAAATGGATTTTGTTCCATATTCTTCTTTTTGTTTTCCATATTCTGCGTCTATTTTTTGCCTTCCTGTCAATACAATGGGAAACAACCTGAAACACACAACTCAGTACATTGTTCTAACGCCTACTTGGGCACAAATGGATGTCAAATAAGGAAAGTAAGTAGGTCTGCTCTGCAAACTCTGTCACCTGCACCATTCCTGCAGAAGCATCCATCGCATAGGAATAGTAAAACGAATGTAATGGAATTTTGCCAGGCTAGAAATAAACGTGTGATTAGCAAGAGTAGAGAGGGTAATTGAATAGAACTTGAAACAACAGGAAGCTTGGTAGATACAGAAAGATTGTGGTCCATGAAAAGAACAGAGTGTACCATTGATGAACAGGGCAACCATTTGCACCCCACCCAACCACACACACATGCGCAGGGTGAACAGAGAGGGCCAATGACTAATAAGCAAACACCAATCTTGGAGGCTATTAAGTGACCCACCTTTTTACACTTCCGCAACTTAGCCAGCATAGCTTCGAACTATGTAGGATTGGTAAATGAGGTACAGAGTTCTACACTCGAGCCAGACAAAAGAAAAAAAGGTTTTCAGATAGGAGTCACCATAAGTAAGCCTCATTTTCCACCAAAAGCACCACCCACCTTGGCTGATAGCTATGTGCTGTGCTTGTAATGGGATCCATAAACAAAATTTGGTTCCATTATTGAGGTCTACGTTCTGTTTTTGTTTGTTGTTATTTTTTTGGTTTTAGTGTGTTTTGGCTTCAAAATCTTTTTATGAATTATGGATGTCATCTTCACGTCCATATCTTTGAATAAGGATTCAGACTTTGGGAAAACGATAAGACCTTCCACGTCTGTCCTATCAATCATCTTCTTTTGTAGTTACAACTCCTCAAAAATGTCTTGACATCACAAGAACATTGTTGCCTCCTATATAATGATAATCAGTGATTAATATCCTAAACAAGGATACAATTATTGAAGGAGACAGAGGAGAGCAATAGCCTACCTACTAGCTAGTAAAAGATTTGCTCCAAGAGTTAGTTAATCGAGACATGTAAGATGTTAAACGTAGGTCGAAAACCTAACTTTAAAGTTGTTCTTCTAGCATGACTTGAGCTTTGCAGCTAAAGCTAGAAACACATGCATTGCTCATGCTACTATTAATGTAGCAAGTGCATTAAATGCATCCTTTGGTTCTCGGACTCACGTACCAATTTCCTGTTCTTTTCTCCTAAAAGTCGTTGCTCTCTCGTACCACATTCTTATCACCACATCACTCCCCACTTGGAAGGAGAATGCCGGACGTCACACGGGGCTATAAAGAAATGAAAATGACAGTAACCAGACTACAAACAGCGAAAATGACTGCGGAGGAAGTCTATTTCATTGATAGCAGTTTTGCTTTCTTAACTGAAGCATGTGCATAAGCCAGGGCAATGTTTTATGGTAACTATTTCCCAAGTTAATTCTAAATGGGATCGTAATGAAGAAGAAGAATCTTAATGTCAAGATCTTCCAACATCGTGATGAGAATGTACACAAACAGCAAGCCATTCATTTGGAAAAGCTTGCGAGGAATATGATTAAAAAATGGCTACTTTAACTGATACAACAAATTTTAGAATTACAATACATGGATTTAAACATCCAATGGCTCCAAACCCATCCCCAAAGTAACAAGAAAACAAAATTGTGCTTAGAAAATATTGGATTGGTTCCCTCACTTGCATTCTCCACCAAAGGCAGCAAATAAAGCTAAATATTGCAGTCAAGTCCCAAATACATGCCTGTGAACAGGGGGAGCCTCGAATGTTTTGACCATATCCCTCCATGGTTTGTCAATGATCAAGATAGAGTTTTCAGAAAGATGGCCAATAAATAAGACAGGATCCCTGAAACCAACAAACTCAAAATTCCTTTTATGTTTAGCATCCATTTGACAGTGTTTCAACCGACGCTTCAATTTCCCATTAATAGGATTACTTTGTAACTTCTTCACTGGAGAACGTGGACTACATATTGGATCTCCATCTTCCACTCTATCCATTGGCATCCCAAAATCGATCAAGCACATTGCCCTGTACAATATATGAAAATTGGTTTATCACAGAAACAAATACCAAAGAATGCTAAGCAATATGAATAAGCTGTTCATTGTCATACAGGTTTTACAACTGCATATCCTAAACCAGCAGCTATAGATCAGATAAAACTCATAGTTATTTAGCTCTAAAACCTAAGTACCAAATATAATTAGGTAAGCCAATGGGCCGGGCCAACTCCAGGGTGCAGCCAGAGCCCAAGTGTGGGCCACCCAAAACGATATCATTTTTGGGAAACTTCCTAAAATTACGTCATTTTCCCAAGATATGGGACAAAATTAAGTCTTTTTCCCTAAATACAATGACCTATAAAAGAGAAGATATAGGCCATGCTTAGTAAAAATGAAATGCAACTTTTACACAAATTCTAATGTTCGCGTTGTAAGCTATTTATATATGTTCATCTGTTAAATTTGGAAGCAGTACCTGGCACTATATATAATGACAGACGGTTGACATGAAGAAGGTAAGAAAGAAAGCCCAATAACTTCTCCAGGAAATTCTTGATATCTCCTGGGCAAAACAAATGTATGCTGCATTGACCATTCCCCTAGCTGCTTTGCCTCTACATCAAATGCATAGACCTGATTTGAAGATGTTGCCAAAACAAGAACATTGTTATTGTGAGGAGGAAAACCAGCAGCCGTTACTGAGGCACCATCCAACCTTGCTATGAACCAATGTTGCCTGCTTCAGAAAAAGATTCCGGGAAATCAATTATCAAGCTAAGGTCTACAATGAACATCAAAGATACTCGTATAATGAATAAAAAAGTTGTTGAATATATATTTATGTGATATAAATGATGTCCATATCACCCGTAATTGATTATGTAGCTTATTAGGTTATTCATGAGACTAAGTGGTACACACCTTAGTTGATCTAATTATCAAAAACAATGTATTAAAAAGAAAGCTTCTAACTTGCACAAAAGCTAATCACATAGGGGAGCTTTAGAAGTCACCTCCTCAAAATCAAAAACATCAAGAAGATCTCTTCTCGAATAGATGAAGCAAATCATAACAGCTTTACTGGTGACAAAATGCATATGACCATTTTCAAAAGCCAACCAGGTAAACTCTCATGTTTTGCCTATGATGAAAAGCAGATACCAGGACTAAGCATGAAATAAAATATGAAACTGAAGTAAAATGGAACTCAGGAATCAGATAAATCTCAAGAAGGTTTGATTTCCCACCTTTGTGTTTCCAAATTAAAAATATATACATCCCCAAAGCAGTTAATGGCAGCTAACCACTGCCCATCACAACTGGTATACATTTTTGTTATAGGAGGCTCAGTAGATGATAATTCCTCAGCATTCTCCTTGCTACAAGGCATGAAGGTATGCAGAAGCTTTGAGCTTCCCACGTCAATAACCTGTACAAGTAAAAATGTAAATAACAGAAAGCAGGCTCCATAAAAACTGTCCCTCCTCCAACACCTAACAAAAACCTTCAAGGAAACGGACTTACATATATTCTTCTGTCATGACCACCAACCATCAAATGTGAAGAATCAGAACTAAAAACCATGGAATGTGCAGATGGCACTTCACTTGGGAGTTTCCTTTTCCTAACAATCCAAGCACCTTTTCCAGCCTCATTTTTCTTTAGTTCAAAAAGTTTGGGTTTAAGATGGTCCGAATAAGCCAATATTGTCCCTGCATTAGAAATGGCACTGCTTATGATCTTACTTGATGCTTTAGTCTTAATTTGAGCCACCAAATCTGTAGATGCACAACCCTTAGATGGGCCAGAGCCCATAACAGGCAAAGCTCCATTTTTTACGCAAACACAAAGAATATTTAAGGTGCAGGACCCTTGCACTAGTAGCAAAGCATTATGGTCAAATAAAGTGTTTCGAACCAACTGGATAAAAGCTCTCTGAGGTGCAGGGCATATGTCATGTGGTGAGAAACTTGAAAACTCCTTGGCAGAATAGGCAAAGAGCTTTGTATCATCACCAGCAGAGATAAGCATGGGGACTCCCAAACGTGCCCACTTATGGTAACTAAACTCTATTGGCCTCTTCTTAGAGCGTAACCTTTTCACCTTTTCATCAGGTAAAGGATCTGATAATCAAAAAGTATTTCCAAAATATAAGTACACAGTTCAAGAAAAGTTTTAAGCATCTACAAGCAAGCAAAATAGAAATATAGATAAAACATAATTATGTAGTGAAAACATAGCACACCTTCAAGACAGATTGGTACTGCTACTGTCAAAGCTCTTACATCATGTGTATGAGCCCGTACATAACCAACATACACCCATTTCTTGGACATATTAGAAGGTGATGTGTCATCACTGGATCCAACTGTCTCACTGGAAAGCTTATAAAGAATAACCTACATAATAAAGCAATTTAAAATTAATGTTTCAAGATACTATATTTTTTCAGACATGTTCAAGGAGTAATTCTTCCATAGAAATTGGAAAAAAAAATCAGATTAAAATTCCCCACAAATTTTATCTTCAAATGGTACTAACATCTATACCTGACCATCTGAACCTGCAGAGAACACCCTATTATGCATTGGAGCAGCTGCCAGTGCATTCACATCACCTTTGTGAGAAGAATGTGACTGCAAAAGTGTTCCTTGCTGATCGTCCCAAAACTGAACACTGCCATTACTGTCAGCACTAACAAGGGTACCACACCTGAATTTGACAATAACCAATTATTAAAAGTGCTTGTAAAACTAACAACAAAGATTAGAAGGTAAACAAAGCTACATTAGACCAGTTGTAGTATTTCATCTCCTACCTCAGTGCCAGAAGTGACCATACACAAAGTTCAGGCCCACTCCCCAAACCACCATGCCCTACTGTTATTCTGTATATCTCATGACCCATTTTAGCATCCCAACACCTTATAAACCTGCAAGGAGTAAGGCATACATAAGATAGGATACAAGGGCAGGTTCTTATGCATTACTCACCCTGTTTAAAAGCTTAATGGAAGTAAATACCCTGCAGTGCAAGTATAACAAGCTTCAGCAAGTTCAATGAGGCCGATTTTTAACTTTGTCACATGTTATACATGAACTCAAAATACAGTAACCATATTATCTTAGTAAACACATGTGATCAGATAAACTCACCCATTACTACTCCCCGAATATATTCTATTTGCATCAGGACTCCATGTCACACTTAGTATGCGGCCTATAATTTAAAAATATTATCAAAATCAAATCCATAAAAGCTATAGCAGTAACATGAGATAGTAAAGAGAAGGATTCAAATATCTCACCACTGACCCTGGGCAATGTTCTATAGTATATCAATTCATCTGAATCAGGAACCGTGTAAAGCCGGACGCAGCCATCATCGCAAGCAATTGCCGCACGTGGATTCTCGACAACTGATAGTTTATGAAGGTTATCCGAATCACAATCATCTCCACTATCACTGTCACTGTCACTGTCACTAGATTCATAATCACTATGATCATTATTATGTTTTAGGTATCCATTTCCAAGACTACGGGACTCTGATTCTGTATGAATCATCATATTATTAGAAGGTGCTACAGCCATCTGCCAAATTGAAACCCCAATAGACTCTAGCACATTCTGCATATGCGAATAAAGAACATCGATAACTCAATAAATTATCAAGAAGTAAAAGATATGGTCAATCGTAATAAAGCAGTTTAAATTGTTCCAGAACGTCATTGCTTCCCTATCCACAAATTTATATACACTCGCAAAAGTATTTCGATTAATCATCCACCTAGACTTCATCCCGAAGCTCGTAGTTTTGAATTGATCGTCAACAGAACCAGTTTAAATTCTGCCAAATATTCAAATTGATTCTTGCTACTATATAATATACATCCCGAGTCCTCGTTAAAGATTGACGAAACTAAATCTAAGCAGATACAGTCACAAAACTTTCACCTTCTGCTTCAAATGAAAAAGATCCCATTCCGAAATTGAACCATCAATACTAGAAGAGAACAACCTCCCACAAGGCAAGCCTCTAGAGCCAGCTCGGCACCACACAAGAGACGAAACTCTCGAATCATGGTCTCCTTGAATAGTCTACAGATAAGATCAATAAAAAAAACGAACCTCATTAAGGAGACTAAGCTCACTTAACAACACACGTTATGAAAACTCAAAACATATAGAGTATGAGTTAAGCACCAGCTGGCAGTGCCAGCCGACGGCGCCAGGAGAAACAAGCCAAATCTCGAGCGTGCCGTCCTCACGAGCGGCGGCGACCTGAGAGTCGTCGACGCTGGTGGCTAGAGCTACAATGGCTGACGGCCTCCAGTCGATTGAGCTGTTCCGGTAAACAGCTTCGACCATTTCGGCTGGGTTAAGATCGAAGCTCAGGAGAAGATCGGCAAAGTTATTTCGTTTTAGGATTTATGTTTCCGCGAAAGTAAACGATGCATCGGAGGCGCAGAGAAGGAGAGGAGACCGTCACAGTTGTCACACTAGGCGGGGCGCGGTGTGCGAGTTTGGTTCTTGAGGGTTTTAGCGCTAACTGAGAGCATTGGGTCATACGCCGTCGTTTAAAGAAGTTGAGACACATGGCAGACGCAAATGACAGAAACGTTGATTATAAGTTAAAGCCAGAAATCTGTACCTGCTTCCTAGCTGTGTTTGAAATAGAAGGAAACGATTGGCTACTCGCTAGCTAATATTAGGTTTGAAGGCACCTCACTATCGATAAGGGGTGAGCATTATTCGGGACGGTTCGATTATTTGACCCGGTCTGAATTGATTCAAATAAGAAAATTTTAAAGTTTGGGTAATTTGGGTTGACCCGGGGGTTACTCGAATTATTTTCGGGCCAGAACGGGTAAGGGAAAAAAAATTCGGGCCACCCCGATTACCCGAATTAGGTTTAAAAAAATTGTGAAATAGGATAATTAGGGTAAATCGAGTCGGAATATTTCGGATAAATCGGGCCAGGTAAATAGATAATTCGGGTAAATCGGGCCGGATAAGGGAAAAAAATTTCGGGTAATTCGGGCCGAGCCCGAACAGTAAAAATTCGGCCCGAATTACCCGAATGCTCACTTCTAACTACGGATGGATAGTATTATCACTATGGACTTGAAGAATCTGCGCTGCATATTGTGCGAGACTGCGTCTAAACCCGACAAGTGTAGACATCCTTCTCCCCTCACTTAGTTAATGATGGGTTTTTGACTCTGCCAACTCGAAAGTGGCTCAAAACAAACCTTCAACACCACCGACGAGTTTTTGGATAGGATTCGTCGATCCCTTTTGGAGTTACGTGTTAACTCTTATGGATTTGGCGAAATATGTTCCTTTTTAAGGATCAGTTTATTTGTCCGTTCTTATCTATTTCTTTTTTTTTTTGTCTTTTGCAGATCAGATTCAGAAGTTCGTTGATTGGCAAAGCACAGCCGGTACGAGACATTGCCCTCGCAACGAACAACCTTTAGGATGGTGTAAACCTCAACCAGGGTGGGTCAAGTTAAACACGGACCGCGCATGCAAATCTTCCTCATCCTCAGCCACAGCAGGAGGCATTCTACTGTACAGTACAGGCAATTGGCTTGGAGGTTTCGTCCAAAATCTCAGCTGGTGCTCCCCGGTGTCTGCTGAACTCTGGTACGTCTTTACAGAGCTCACGATCGCGTAGAACCTCGGTTATCGTCAAATCAAATTGGAAGTAGACTCGATGGCGGTGATCAACCTCCTTTCTTCCTTGGCAAGACGGACAATGCTCTCCAATCCCATCGTTCAAGGCATTAATGAACTGCTTACTCGGAATTGGACAGTCATCTCTTGACATATCTATCGCGAGAATAACAGATGTACTGACTGGTTAGCCAACTATGAGGAGCATTTTAACTTAGGAACCTTTTTTCTAAATACTACGCCCATTGGGTGCCATATTATCCTTTTAAATGATATGTCGGGGACCTGTTTTTCTCGTCTCATTATGTAATCTGTTTTCTTCCCTATTATATATAAATTAAAAAAAAACAAAGGAAACAACAAATCATCTTTTCATCGATAGTATAGGCCTTTTGAGAGAATCCCAGATGATTTAAGCATTCAAAATAGCCCAATGTAAACTTTTAATTCCATATCAATCCATTGTAATCTTTACTTATCTTAAAGAGTAGGTTGGATAATTCTTATAACTATATTTTTAAATAAAATTATAAATATTAGTAAAATCTATTATTAAAGTTATAATAGAAT
>JANIHZ010000002.1:6694577-6708803 GCA_027478365.1 Erythroxylum rufum
GAGTTCGCAAACTCACCCAAAATTGCAACATATTTTTCAAGACCGAGAGTAGACTCCTAGCTCCAGAGGGACTTTTCCTGCCGTATAGATCGTGTTGGCAAGAGAAGTCATGGCTCACAGGTCGGTCAGCTGAAATTTTTGGGATGACCTAGTTAGGACTGTCGTGTTGTCCTTGTTTTAGTAGCATATTGTACTAGGTTGTTGGGTTGATGTATAGACAGTGAATAACTGACAGTTGTGTAAATTACTGTGTTTGATGAAATAAAATGAAAAAAGATTTGGTTTTAAAAAGTTGTGATTTTATATTGATGTTTTATTTATGATGCCATGTGGAGTATAGTGGTGTTTGTACGTAGTTCTTTCTTGTCGTAGGATATGTACCAGAATGACCTGCGGGCGTCCCGGTATGTACCCTACAATAAGGGGGCGCTACAATCCATCCCATCTTCAACAGCTTCAATTGAACCATATAGAAGTATAGGCAATAGATGAAGACCCGCGGTGTTTTTCTCACAATCCCAGATGAAGACGTAAAAAAAATAACACAACAATCCACTTCAGCCAACCCACTCTTCACCTTAGCATCTTTCACTCAACTCACGTTATTTAGCTGCCAGTGACATATGCAATTCTTGCAATATTTTATTTTTTGAACAATTAATTCACACTCTATGTCCCGTACATCCGTGAACTATGTTCCTGCGCACTCACATTAGAGATTCACTTCTATTATTGACGGGGGACGTGCACCACACTTACATACTCAAGCAACAAGAATTCTACTTCAGCCACGCAATAATACAACGTCCCAATTGCCAACACGCACTTGAACTCTATTGTCGCACACTCACCTTTTAAATTAAATTCTAACGTGGATAGGAGATGTGCACAATCCCTCAAGTAACGAGAGTCCTACTCCAATAGAGTCCTTGTGACCATCACTTCAAATTCAAACATGTAGCAACTTCATCCTTTTAATTTTATCAATCCACAAAACCCGCTCAATAGTATTTTTAACCCCACTATAATTTATATTTTATATGTCCAATTAATAAATAATGTCAAAATTAATTACTTAGATATATAACATATATCCTGTAACTATATATTTTATGTCCTAACAACAACGACAGATAGATAGCTTTAATGTATTACTGTGCCCGACGACGATAATAGAAATGTCTCCTGATGAAAAGGCTCCATATTGTCTCTCAGGATATGGTTCAAGTCTGCGATTTTGATATCGCATAATAGAGTGGTACAAACTACAAAGAATAAATAGCAAAAGAGTGCAAGCGTCGGTGTTGTGGAAAAAAAAAAAAGTGTAAAGTGGAAGAATGAGTGTTCATTGTGAAAAAAAAAATTAATGTTATATGTTTTAAGTTATAAATTAATATATATAAATTATAGTTTGTATCGCAACTCTTTTATTTTTACTCGTATTAATATATTAAATATCCTAACTTCTCTTAATCTTTTGAGTTTTGATCTTATTCTATCCTCTTAATTTTTTTGATAGGTAGTATTACAACCTAATCAATGTATATATATGTTACTTATATTATGTTTTGTGATTGTGATTATAAATGAATCCTTTATATCATAAAATAAGTTATATATTATTCATTATTTGAAGGAACTAGGCACTATTTATGTATACAATTATTATTTACGTGAAATAGTGAGGTTATTTTTATTAACTCAAAGTAATTTAAGATAAAAGTAATGAATCAAACTTAAAAATTAAGAAGTTCAACGAAAATAATTCTTTATTATAGAAATTGAAAATAAAAGTTCCTTACGAGGGATAGTTGTGTTGCGATCATTAGCAAAACGCGGATGGACTTCTTATATGATGTTAAATGGAATGAAATGAATGTAAATGTTGTTGTAAATCTTCATTTAGCTTTATCTAATTAAGTTTTGTCAAGAGCAAAAGAAAAGAAATCGATAAAAATGACGAGATTATCTCAAAAAGTTGTACAAGGTTAGGTCATTATACAATAAAATTCATCTTAAGAATTTTTTTTTCATTCTTCGGATGTTATAATTCATTTAAATGACTGAGCGCATTAATAATTTTACTATTCTATCGTTTCATCTCACATTGTTGGATTATAAAATAGAGTAACATGATTGTGATAACTTCTATTACAAAGGATAATTGATTTGTGTGATTAACTTATCATTAACTTAACTAATAATTTTCTTACAAATAACCTAGTCATTGGCTTCGTCAAAAAAAAACCTAGTCATTGGTTGCGTGCTGTGGTTTTGGAGAAATAAAATTGATGCAAGAATAAGAAAGACAGATAATGTAGTTTACACCAAATTGAAAATGATTGGAATTAATATAAGAAAAGTTTTAGCCCTAAAGTAAATTTTGCTAATAAATCAAACGATGACAATGTTCTATACTGTCAGGCAGCAATTATAATCAAAAGTATAAAGTCACTACTTAATGTATATCTCTTCAACTCAAGAGCTACTTTTCACGTAGCCTCTTTAAGAAAATGATTCCATCATTATGAATATATTTCAAAGTATTTTATGTACAATTGTCACAATTATCCTCTAGAGGTTATTAGTGTTAAAACTATCAAGTTGAAGATGTATGGTGATACAATTTGTACCCTTCAAAAGGTGTGGCATCTAAAGGGCTTAAAGACTAATTTCTTATATAGGATAACTATATGAACTTGGGTATAAAATAGAAATTTTCAGAAAGAATTAAAGATAATTCAATGCGACCTTGTACTTATTAAGAAAAAAAGATAAGTGCAAGTGCAAACTAAACGAGTTAAGGAAAGAGATGTTGCTCGAAGCAGAAGCATCAATCGCTTCAAATAGTCAAAGTGAGATTTTCAACATTGTTATCTAAAAGGCTTGGAAATATATACTTACCATGAATGGAGATCCTTTCAATAAGATGCTTATTTCATTGTTGGTCAAGAATATTTGTCAGTGTTTTCAAATAGATAATGAAAATGAATATGCTGAAGAGGAATCCTATCCATTTTGGAATGTCTCACCTCTCAAAGTTTCAACCCAAGTTCTTATGAAAATATTTATGTGAGTAAAACAAGGCCAACTCTTGTTACGGTCTCATTTATTTAAATACATATATACTATCAATTATTAATTTTATTACTTCTAAAACTCCAAAAAGATGTTTTTATTAAACATGTATAAAATTATTTTAATAGAAATATCATGTAATTATCTGTCGTTCATATGATAAAGTTTATATAATTAATAATTATTTTACATCAAATTTAATAGTAATTTTAAAAATAACACCGCAAACTGTTTTTAAGTTGTTTAAAATAATAAGATTATTTCCAAAAATAGTATTATATTATTGTTTTTGGGCTCTCAAGCCGTGACTACGTTGTTGGTCCGATGAGCCCTACCCATGGTGTGAACTCTGAAGTATAAGCGATCAACTCGTTAACCCATCATTTCAAGTATGTGTTGCACTACGTGGATCTACCGCATCATGGGTGCCTTTGGACTCCTTGGATCGACAAATATGGGGAAGCAGCATTAAGAAAAAGGAACAATTTTCTATCGGAGTTTCAAATTTTATGAAAATAAAATAAAATATAGAACTTCATTTCCAAAGTAAAAAAAAAAAGAAAATCTCTGCTTTATGATTTATATTTATTTCCTTTCAATTTTAAAAATAAAATTTTAAAATTTTAAGGAAGAAGAGAGTTAAAACTTTTTGTAAATTCAAATTCAATTCAAAATTTTAATCGAATTGAATTTTAAATTAATATGAAAAATTCAATTTTAAATACAAAATTTAAAATTCATATCAAAATTGAAATTTTGCTCTAAACTGGAGTCAATATCAGACCTTTTCCAGTTCCAACTGCCCCTACTTCCACAGTATTTAAAGGCAAGGCTGCGGTGTGCTCCCATATGAAACTTGGACGCCAAGTCCCACTCCAAAAATAGTGGAGAGTGAAGACAATCCTGAGTGGGGTAAGCTAAACCGTAGCTTTATGAAAAGTCGGTGGCATGCTGATTAAAATCAAGGGTGGATTATGTTAATCTGACTAGACTCACTTGGAATTTACTTCCTCAAAAGTCGCACAACGTGCCGTTCACACGATACTACACTTTTGGCCCCTAACTTCAACAGATAACGATTCTTGGAAAATGAGAACACAAATGGTGGTCAAGTCCCCGGGGGTATTTTTCCTTCTTTTCTTCGAGTTTACGTCAGTCGTGTCTACTGGACTAGTTCGGTAAACATATCACAGGTGTCTCTGGTTGCACAACTTAGCTCACCTTGTAGTATTTTATTGTAAATTACGTGGCCTAAGATAAACAACCTACCAGAATTGATTATGCCGTCAGTGACACGACTAGTCCAACCCTCATTAACTTTGCCAGTAGTAGAATAGTTGATTAGAAGAGATAAAGCAAAATTGGAGTTGAATTGCTAAGGTTGACTAATGGACAAACTTTGGTTTCTTCTTGTTAAATCTATCCATGTAGCCTATTCAGGAAAGAAGCCAAATTAACTTACACTACAGAGTCATAATAGAATAAGCCTAATAATTTATTATGAAGATGTAGATATGCCAATGATAATGCTTAAAGTGCACCCAGTGGCTAACGTAGATTACAATCAATAACCAAATTGCAGTGGAGATTAGGGACAAAGGTAGTGGCTTTCATCGATATGACGGTTTGGTATGACCAAGAAATTGAAAGAACAAAAGGGAATGTGCGAAAAAGCCAAACAAAGTGCACAATCCCTCATTCCCACTGGTTGGCTAAGCCATAAAGCCCGGAAACACACATCCGAAACCTTATCTCCACACATCATTTGCCAACTTCTACAAACCCATTATAAGCTATAATGTATGTTATAGAATCGAATGATCCATCATGCTAAATCATTTGTGATTTTAGGTCGTGGTCATATGCTACTGAGTAGTTGCCTTCAACAACTAGAAAGACAAACACTAGTAGATTTTCTACGCATCCTTTGTTTATTATAAGTTTCCCTTTTCACTTTACTTTGTCGTTTGGATCTGATTAGGAGAAATATTAAACTAATGGCAAACGTATTTATTCCCAGTCATCCTTTTAGACCGAGTGTTGGATTCCATTCACAAGTATGCATGCCAAGTTCAAGTCTATCTAGTAGTGCCAGACACTAGTAACCCAGGGCAAAGAAAAACCCGCTCAACAACTTTCCATGACCTAATCATTTATATGTTACTTTAGGTTGTGTCCCTCCCTGCCTTCGCAGTAAATCAAGGGAAGCAAAAGGGTTTAATAAAAATCATGTACACAGACTAAACTAATGCACTCATAATCACGATGACCCACTTGCGTTTACGGATTCTTTTTCGGTGGATTGTATATAATTTTTGGAGGAAGAGTAAACTAACAACTGGAGGTTCCTGCTAGTGAATTTACGCTTCTTGTGCACTATTATATGTTCTTTGAAACCGATGTGCCTGATGTGGGAGCTACAGTAATATGATCGGAATGCGATCCCTTAAGAATTTTCTATTCTGCATAGTGCACATCTCTTTCGTCCTTCAACGTTGGAAATTTTGTTCGCATTCGTGCTCCAATCATCTGATATATGATTGTCTAGGAATAAATCGAGAGAACTTAATAATGTGAGAAATATCGATTCTGAAAATATATAAGAATTAGATTTTATTTATTTTTCAAAATAATATAAATATTCGCTTGCTTATATAATAATAAAAATAAAATTTAAGCATGTAAAAAAGATCAAATTATCAATATAAGTACGCTTAAAATATTAAGATTATTAGGTATTAAAATTCCAGTATATGATAGTTTGTAAATGAAAGAACCATATTACTTAACATGTTATTATAAGCTATCTAAGTATGAAACTTATCTTAGTCATCTAATAGAAACATTTTAATGTTATTACCTCTAAGATCATATCATTAACAATGCTTAACCTTTTAATTCCAAGATTTTAGCTCTCATAAACTTCAACTATTTCCTTGTGATTCTTCACTTTATATTCGTTATCCTTACCAACGCGTAGAAAGCATCTATCTACTACACCATTTCAATTGTTCATTCCATTCCTACCAGTTGGTGATCAGCTAAAAACAAGTATTTATAACATATGTTTTATACATCTCAAATCGTACATTACACATTTATACTTCTTATTTCCACGTAGGTATTATGCACAAAGTAACTAATGCTTGCGATTGAGAATGAAGTTTATGTTTAAGTAAGGGATTAGCAAGTCTTTTGGCTTAAGTGATTCTTGATTAAATAGGACAAGATGAACAAAGATGTGTAGTACATAACCGAGCTATTCTCTCTTCAAATGGAAGGACTTTAATATTTACTGTGAAGATATTGGATTTAAAAGAAAAGTGAAAGATGAGAAGAATTGTTTAAAAAGCATCGAATAATGTTCGTATGGGATATATAGTGTTAAACTTTTCACGTGATTACACGTATGACATATTCATTCCATACATTGTACACTTCAAAAGATCAAGAATACGACAGAGACATTTCCTATATAGTCAACTTATGAGGACAATTAGTGAAGAGATGAGGATTTTTCACATACCATAAACCAGATTAGTTTATATACAAATACCCATTTCCTTCCACTAATTATTAGCCCCCCATCTTCTCTTCCAAAGCTGCTTTCACATTTCCTGAAACCCTTTTCGTTTCTCTCAATAATAAGCTATCTAGCTTCATAGTATCAAGGGTACTTCTACATGTGCTAGATCTATTTTCTTCACCAATTGGTCTCTCTCTTGCAGCATGATCTTTGGAAATCTTCGCAACTCGAGCCTTGGTCTAGGCCTCGGATACAATAACGACCAAGAAATTTGTTCTCAGTTAGATCATATGCAACAAAAGAAGAAGAAGCCGTCGTTAAAGTACGATCACTTGATTCCATGTCTTACTTTAGGCCTGCCAGAAGAGACGTCCCAGTCAGATATAAAGATCGATCATGATATGCACAGGCAGGCCTCTCCCCTCAGTCCAGTATCTTCATTTTCTAACTCCAGTATCAAGAAGGAAAGAGAGTCCGTTTGTGGGGAAGAAATAGATGGAGAGAGAGTATTTTCAAGGGTTTGTGATGATGATGAAGAAGGAGCAAGTCCCAAGAAGAAACTTAGACTTACCAAAGGACAATCGGCAACTTTGGAGGACAGCTTCAGAGAATACAACACCCTAAGTCCTGTGATTATCTCTCTACTTTATTCATAATCATGCAAATATCGAATAGCATATATACATATATATATACACCACTGGAGTTACATATCTGACTTCGTCTCTTCCTGTTCATAAAATTATCAGAAGCAAAAACATGCCTTGGCAGAGCGGCTAAATCTGAAGCCACGTCAAGTGGAAGTTTGGTTCCAGAACAGGAGAGCCAGGTTTCATAAATAACCATATGTACTTTGTTTGTCAGTAGTAACCAACATTTTTTTACTAAACATATCGTTAAGAAGAGGGTTGTTGCTTGATTCATTAGTCATTTGACTAGAATTTATAACTATCTATAAATATCCGTCTTGTTTCTGCAGGACTAAGATGAAGCAAACTGAAGTAGACTGCGAATTACTAAAGAAGTGCCGTGAAAATTTGACAGAAGAGAACAAGAGGCTACAAAAGGAACTGCAAGAGCTCAAATCATTGAAACTTGCTGGCCCTCTGCATATGCAACTTCCGAAAGCAACCCTCACCATGTGCCCTTCTTGTCAGAAGGTCGCTGGCGACAGGCGGCGGTGACGGTGATGGCATCGTCAGGCCAAGAACTTATTTCTACAATCCCTTCACACACCAACCCACGGCCTGCTAATTAGGCGACCAGTGATCGATAGAGGCCATGATACTAGTATTTTTGTACATGGCTTCAGTGCCATATAATGCATACTAGTTTGTGTATCTATTCTCTCTTTATCTCTTCAGGATGTACACACTTTAGAAGATTCTGCTAAGGAGGGACCAGTTCTCCGAAGAGAGAGAACTAATAAGAACTGACCTTTTATTTACGTAATCTTACTGTTTACATAATTCAGATTTCCTTATATACAAACAAGTAAAACAGAAGCTATCGTTTACTTACAAAGATACAACCTATTTAAAAAAACTACACTTTACTTACGCGTCTATACATAAAATTATCATTTAACATTCCCGCTCAAGTTAGAGTTTGGTGAACATCAACCAAACCCAACTTATACAGAAGTGAAGAAAAAATTGGAGCTGACAAAGTTTTGATAAACATATCAATCAACTGATCTTTGGAAGAAATATGACTAGGAGCAACAAAACCTAGCTTGTACTAATCACGAACCACATGACAATCAATATCAAGATTTTTGGTGTGTTTATGAAATACCGGCTCAACAGTAATATGTAGAATAGCCTTGTTATCACATCGTAAAGGAATGGGACAAGCAAAATAAATCTGTAAATCACGCAACACATAAGAAATCCATAACAATTCACACATAATTGAAGTCATATTACGATACTCTACTTCAGCAGAAGATCTAGAAACCGTGGGTTGTTTTTTAGTCTTCTAGGAAACTATTGAAGAACCCATGAAAACACAAAACCCAGAAACAGATCTGCTAGTTGTCAAACACGATCTCCAATCAGCATCACAATAAGCCACAAGTGAACAAAGAGATAATATTGCATGAACAGAAGATGCAATGGAAGCAGGGAAAAACAAACCCTTAAAAGGACAACCTTTCAAATATTTCAATAAGTGAAGAGCAGCATCCTAATGACCTTTACAAAGAGCATTAAGGAACTGACTTAATTGTTGAACGGTAAAAGTAATGTCAAGGCTAGTAAAACCTAAATACAGTAGCCTACCAATCAACCTTCGATACTGCCCAACATCATTCAATAACTGACCAAATTTGTTAGTTAACTGCAAGACCTTATGCAATGGTGTAGAAACCGACTTTGCTCTAGTCAATCCCGAATCAAATAAAATATCCAATACATATTTCCTCTGATTAACATACAAACCAGTAGATGATCGAGCAATCTCTAAGCCAAGGAAATATTTAGCAGGGCCAAGATCCTTAATGATAAACGTAGAATGCAGAAAATGTTTAACATCACTCAAGACTACTTCAGTCGGTCGAGTCAACAGAATATCATCCACATAGATAAGAAGAGTAACGAAAGTAGAACTAGTGGATTTGACAAACAAACAATGATCATGTTGTGACTGTACAAAACCATAAGAAAGCAAATGCTTAGTAAAGTCACAATTCCATTGGCATGCAGCTTACTTTAAGCAATATAAGGACTGATTCAATTTGCAAACTTCATAAGGACCAACCTTAGTATACCTATCCGGAGGTAACATGTACACTTCCTCATCAATAAAGCCAAGCAAAAATGCATTATTTACATCTAACTGATGTATAGGTCAAGAAAAATATGCTGCAATAGCTAGCAACAACTGTACAGTTACTGTTTTAGCAACTAGTGAAAAAAATATCAATGAAGTCAATTCCTTCAATTTGATAATAGCCTTTGACAACTAACCTAGCCTTATAACGATCAACAGTCCCATTAAGCTTAAGCTTCGCCTTATAAACCCACCTAAAACCAATAGCCTTCTTACCATCAGGTAAAGGAGTTAAAATCTAAGTTTTATTGGATTCCAGTGCAGCGAACTCCTGCTTCATAGCTCTTACCTAATATACATTACATTTAGCCTGATGATAAGATTAAGGTTCCTGAATAGTGGAAACATTTTCCAAAAAAGACATGTATGCGGAGGTAAAATGTGGGGTAGGTATAAAAGGGAAAGTGGAAGGGGTGTAATATGAGGAACTACAACCAGAATCCTGAGAACAAGAAGAGGAAGATAAAAGATTGTTGGTGGTTGCATGAGACACAAAATCATTTAGCTAGGCTGGTTTATGGGGTATTCTGTTGCTTCTACGCAACCCTGGAGTAGTAAGAACTGGAAATGTTGAAGAAGGAGATGATGAAGATTTGGTGGAAAATGTATCAGTGCTTGAAATGGGTAAATTGACAGGAGAACTATTAGTTTCAAAAGTCAAAACATCAAGAATATCTGAAGGTTGATTAGTTGGAACCAAAGGAATTGGAACAGCTGGTGTTGTATTAGATGAAGACTGATAAGGATAAGTGTTTTCATAAAAAACTACATCTCTGAAACCAGAACAGAATGTGATTCTAGATCAAACAACTTATAAACCTTTTGTCCATGACTATATCCCAAGAAAATACACTTATATGTTCTCGAATCAAACTTATCTTTATGGGGTTGAACATTTGTGGCAAAACAAAGACATTCAAAAGATTTCATATGATCATACTTGGGTGGATAACCATATAAAACCTCATAAGGTATTTTCCACCTTAGAAGAGAGGTAGGAAGTCGATTAATGAGATAGGTAGCTGTAAGGATAGACTCTCCCCGAAAGTGTTTAGGTAAAGAAGCTTGAAACATAATAACTCGAGCTATCTATAAGAAATGTCTATATTTTCTCTCTACTATCTCATTCTGTTGTGGTATATAAACTCTGACTTATGATGTAAAATTCCCGATTCCCTAAACAATTTCTGACACTCCCCACTTAAAAACTCAACTCCATTATCTGTCTGAATGGTCTGAACAGACTTCCAAAACTGAGTTCTTACCATCTTAAAAAACTATCCAAACAACCGATCACTTGACATTTATGATTCATCAAATATGTCCAAGTGGCCCTACTATAATCATCCACTATTGTCAGGAAAAATTCCCCCCCAAAGATAGAATGTTGACTATAGGGATCCTAAATATCAACATGCACTAACTGGAAAATAGAGACAGTATGAATATTGCTAGAAGGAAATGACAATCTATGTTGTTTAGCAAGTGGGCAAACATCACAAACACCAGCTTCACCAGTAATTTTATTATCAAAAGAAACAATATGTCTAAGTACATTTGTCAGAAATATGGCCTAAACGTTGATGCCAAAGCTTGTACGTAAACATAGAATGAACATTATTGGTACTACTTTCAACAGTACACAAAGAATATTTAGCTATAGTGTCAATATTGAATGAATCCTTGTCTAGGATATAGAGTTTGTCTACAACCTTACAAACTGCCAATATTCGGTTAGTCTTTAGGTCCTGCAAAATGCAGTAGTTTGGATAAATTTTGAAGGTAACAGAGGATGTGGTTGCAAGTTTATTAACAGACAAAAAGTTGAATTTGAAAGTAGGTATATGCAAAGTTTATGTCAAGACAAGCTCATTAGGCAAGAAAACATCACCAATGTGATGTACACGGTTCTGAGTTTCATCAGGTAGATATATAGGTACAAAAGTGTTAGGTACAATAAGCTTGGTTAATAAAGAAATATCCACACACATATGATTTGAGGCTCCTGTATCTAATATTCATGAATCTAAACCTAGACCATCAAAACTTGAAAGAGCTAAAAAAGAAAGTGTACCTGCAAAATCTAAAAGATGTGCCAGGTTCACCGTGAGAGGATCCGTGAGTGCTTTATTCTTTGCCAACTTTAGCAACTCTTGTTTAATCAACTCAGACAATAGAGGATCGGAAGTACTAACAGCAGTATCTGCGACTAATTTACTGTTATCTACAGTTAATGAAGTAACTTCATTCACTGAATTAGCAGTATAAGATTTCCCACTTCCTTTCCCTCTTATATTTTGTAGCTCCTTGTACCAGTCTGGTACATCAGTGAGTTTAAAACAATTTTCCTCATATGTCCGTTCTTCTTGTAATAAGAACAGAACATCTCACTCTTATCACTACTACCCCATTTTTGTTTAAATTGTTTCCCTACTCCATCTGTGACCCTCTTAGTACTCCATGTATTCACTAACATAGCACTATGCTCCATCCCTTCACTAAAAACCATCTACACCTCTCTTTGCTCTTCTACCCTTAAGACCATTGAGTATGCCTTATTGATAGATGAAAAAGGTTCCATAACAAAAATTTGATTCTTAATATGATCATAACTCTCATTTAGACCCATTAGAAATTGCATTAACTGATTCAAAGATGTCAAATCAGCTAGAGCCCTAGGTGCTTCACAAATACACTATGTTGTTGCCCCACAAGTACACTGTGGGACAGGCATGAGGCCAGAGTTCATCCCACAATTTCTTAAGACTAGTAAAGTACTTAGCAATATACATAGTTCCTTGTGATGCTACATTAATCTGTCTTTGTAAATGATACAGCAAAGCACCATTACTCTCTCCAAACTTTTCTACCAAATCTGACCATAGTTCTTGGACATAAGTTGTATAAATGAAGGCTTCAACCATATCCTTTGACATTGAGTTCAAAATCCACGATCTAACCATGTAATCAGTCCTGATCCATTTATCACATTCAACAAATCATGGACTAGGTTTCTGACAAGTTCCATCTATAAAACCTAATTTCATCTTAGCTCCTACAACTATTTTAACCGATCTACTCTAGCTCAAAAAATTATTCCTATTCAATATTGCAGTAACGAAACTCATATATAGATAGTCTGATCTTTGAAGGTAAATTTGAGTTTCTTATAGCGTACCTCTCAATCTAGGATCTAGAGTCGATCCAGTGCGTGACTCGTACGAAACACCTTCCATCGTTGCAAGCTTCTCAAACCATATGCGTACCTGTGAGAAGAAAATGTAGTTCTTGAAACCCCAACTCTCGACCCCTTGATTCAGCTGCTCCTTCAACCATAGAAGCAAAATAGATCTATTGATGATGATCAACAGACTGCAATATCTTGCTCCAATCGATCAAGAATGATGATCGACTACAATTTCGTTACCCGCTCTGATACCATGCATGAACCAGTTCTCCGAAGAGAGAGAACTAATAAGAACTAAACGTTTATTTATGTAATCTTACTGTTTACATAAGTCAGATTTTCTTATATAAAATCAAGTAAAACAGAAGCTACAGTCTACTTACAGAGCTACAACCTATTTACAAAAATGACTACACTTGACGTTAAATAAACAGTACACTTCTGTACATAAAACTATCATTTAACAAGGAGCTCTTCCAATTAATTTTACCAAAACTTCCATTTCAATATTTTATCAATCCAATTGTAATGTTGGTGCTTTTGTACTATTATAGGAAATTTGTTCCTCTTAAAATGAACCAATATATGTTTATATATTCCAGAAGGAGATCGATGCTATTCCTTTCGATGATCCATGATGTGCATGGAGAATCATCTAACAATCGGTTAGAAGAAACGAGGTCCCTGTAGTTTTAAGTAAAATTTAGTTTTATAATTTCCAAAAAAAGTTGTACTTTTTAATCTTTTTTAAAAGTCCCTTTTCTTCAGTGATCCGAATTTCGTACCGTACCAGCCAGTACCGGCCAGTACGTACCGTACCGGTCGGAATCTAGAACCGGTACAGGTTCAAATGTACCGGGGCCAAATTCTGGTCGGTACCGGCCGGTACCACTAATACCGGCGAAATTGGGGACCATTCTGTAAAAAAAAACAAGGACGAGGGACTGTTTTGCAAATACCTAAAATAAAACCCTAAAAAATATCCCCCCCACCCCGACTTCGGTCTGCCTCTCACTCTCACTGCCTCACCTCTCTTCGTCTTCTCTCCCTCTCAGATCGCCGCCGCTCCCTCGCCGGCGCCGCCCCCTCGCCGCTCGTCGTTGTCGCCTAGTCGTCCTCCTCCTCCTCCGCCTCCCTCGCGTCTTCGTCTTCTCCGGTGGTCTGCTCGCATCTTCGTCTTCTCCGGTGGTCTCCTCGCGGCTTTGTCTTCTCCTCCGTGCGTCTGTCGTCCTCCGGTGGTGTCGCGGGTCGCCTTCGTCGCATCGTCCACGCCGCCTAGACACACCGCCTCCTCCGTCCTCCCTCTGTCGCAACAAACACCGCCGGCCACCGAGATCCGACTGTTCAGCAAATTTTTTGGGTGTGTGTTACTGGTAAATGGAATGATTTTTTGTGTTGTTGTGGTCCTATGGATTGGAAATTGTTGGATTTGCCCGCCGTGTATGTTTTTGTTGTGGATTGGAAATGATGAAAATGTTGGAGAGCTGGATTTGTGGAGGATTGGGTTTCGGTTGATGAAAATGTTGAAGACTTGAAGTTGTGTTGTTGGCTGTTGTGGACGATTGATGACTTGATGTTGTTGTATTGTTGATTTCAATTGTGA
>JANIHZ010000002.1:6739854-6759198 GCA_027478365.1 Erythroxylum rufum
GTAAATTTTATCTAAATAAAATTTTATTTTTTAATAAAAAACAAAATTTTATTTAGATAAATTTTACAATATAAATATTGAAAATAATAAAAAACAAAATTTTAAAACAAAAAATGAAAACAAAATACACAGAAATAGAAGCAAGTTAACCCTCGATCTCGTTTCTTTTAACAATTAATATGTATGTTGTTGATGTAACAATAATGACAAACAATAAACACAGAGCAGAAGCATACATAGAGGGAAGGAAGGCAGTGATGTCACTGATGTGAGTGGGATAAGTGGCGGGTGGTGGAGGAGAAGGTGACGGATGAAGGTGAAGAAAGTGAAGGTGAAGGTGACGCCGAAGAGGAAGGTGGGTCTGTCTGTCTGTTCAGAGGCGCGCGAAAACAGCGCGGGAGCTGTTTCCCGATGCAGTCAGACATCATATTACTCAGTGGTGGCTCCACCGCCCTCACTCCCAGTCCCCACCCCACATTTTGCATTCAACCTTTTTATTATTGGAATCACGAATTAATTATACACTATTAAAATCTTCTTTTATATTAAAAAAAATTATCAAGAGGGTCAAAATTATATTAATTTTTATGTAAAGCAAGTTTAAAAATATTTTGATAATATTTTTAATCAGTTAATTTTCTATTATATACACGTGTCCACATACATCAACATCAACCTAATTTTTTTTGGATTGAAAATGATACACACATACGTGTATAAGTATTGTTGAGCGAATTTATGTTGATGGAGGCCTAACTTGGTAATGTGGATCCCATTGGCTGTACATCCCATGTTAACTCCTCTGTGACGGGAATGGAAGAGAAACAGAGAATGGTTTTACTATGCACCCATGTGGGAATAGGGTCCATGAGGACCTAGTATCCCAGGCAGGGATGGACTGTTTTGGGGTCCTCTCTTCCATCACCAAAGTGATCGAGGGAAGTTTGTTGTTTTTGATTTGGTAAAAATTGGCTGTTGTGGGAGACTGAGTGAGACAGGAGGTGGATGGTGGGAGTCTATCGAATTGATGTGATGGGCCTGATGTAATAATAATTATTATTTTTAATGTCTATCAAATATAATAACGAATAAAAATGATTACTGTTTTACAATTATGAAATACATGAATTGATGTTTTGGTCCCCTCACCTGAAATCTATACCTAAATGATTAAAGTTATGACATAAGTCATTAACAAACGATAGGTTGGCTCGTGGATTATCCCAAGGAAATGAAAGGCAAAGAGCCTAATGTCACTCATCATCAATAAATCAAATCCTATCGTATAGAAATTTCAAATGGGTCTTAGTTTATTTTTCTTGGTTGATGAGATGGTAGAATCTTAAGTATGAAAAGAAAGGGTCCCAGTGTGAAGGATTCAGGAACTTCACCCTTTTTCCCATACCTAACTTCCCTCTTAAGTTGAAGATAATTGGACAGCTGGTTTACTCCCATTTGTTGTTCCATTTTTGTCTCTTAACATAAGAGCAGAAACTTTGTTTATACTGCTGAATTGGGCCATTTGGTTTAGCTTTGAATTGGTCTTTGTTTAAGTGCGGGCCAAGTTTAGCTTTTCATGAGGAAGTCTGTATCCAATTGGTTGAGCGTATGTAATAACATTGCAAACAAGTGATCTTATTGATACGTCTGAATGTTACAGTGTGGAATCACAAGTATTACATGTGTAGAGATATCTGTGTATGTTGTGCCAAAAGCACCTGTTTTTTTTTTTATAATGTTTTTACAAGGAGATATGAACACGAAGGAGACCATGAGTGTCTCTTTATTAGTGAAGGAGCGAATGAGTTTGGGAACTCAGATATCTATGGAGATCACAAGAGGAGAGTCACCCTTTTCAACAACAAATGTTTTTGTAACCTTTTTGGAAGCAACGAAAATTTCCAGAGTGTAGGTGCCATGAAAACCTCTGAATGTGTATTGTCCTTCGTCATCAAGATGCCCGTGACAATGAGTCAGCCACTCACTTTTAAGATCAAGGTACCTTCTACCAGCTTCATTGAGTTCACCTTCTGCATTGACCAGATGTGAATTTTCTCGACTCATGAATAGCTCCCAAAATCCCCAAAGCATAATTCCCTCTACCGCAGGATGAGCGTAAGCTTCTCGTAGCATAACTTCCAAGTCATCTGCTCTAATGTACTCATTGATGGAGGACACATCAAGCTCTGTAAACCAGATTGGAAGACCAAGAATTCCCAGTTTATCCAGGGCAGAAGATACTACTGGGCCAACAGGACTATCTATATGTCCTTGAATTCCAATTCCTCCAACAGGTGCACCTTGCTCTTGCAAACCAAGGATATGATCAATGTACTTTTCTGGAGATGATCTAGGGTCACATCCATCCTCTACGTGATAATCATTCACAAACAGAACGGCAGATGGATCCAATTGATTTGCAGTCTTGAACATATACGGTCTGATATCTTTTCCCAATCGATCAGGATAAAATGATCCATGCATCATCTCATTGTTAACATCATAATGAACGAATTTTCCCTTATAGCGTGTGAGAAGTCCTGTTAGACGATTCTGAACAGCAGTCATCAAGTCATTTTTGTTCAAAGCTTTGATCCATGACTGTACTGTACCATCCACATCCCAAAAGATACAGTGACCTCGGGTCTGTATGTTATTTTTCTTGCACAAATCCAACATATCATCAGCATCTTTGTAGTTTAAATTTCCCCGTTGTGGCTCTGTCCAATACCACTTCAACTCATTTCCAAACACAGCCCAATTGAAATGTTTGACAAAGAAATCAACAAAATCTTCATTGTCTATATTTGTCCTGTTAATGCATGATCCGAAGGGGAATGTGTTTTGTATTTGTCTTATTCTTACCAAGGTGCCAAGCAAACCACCAGTGTCCACTCCATTGAATTTCAATGTGACATCACGCTTACGGATCTAGAATCGCAGAATACAATAGCAGAACAGACAACAAAAGAATTCATTAAATTAATTTAGTGAAATTAAGGAACATAATAAACAGTTATTGCAAGAAATTCAAATGATACATCTTTAGGGACTAATAGATCAGTTATATTCCAGTGAAACAATTATAGCAACAGCTCAGATAATGGTAGTGCCAGATTGTCCTGGCGTTCAGTTTTGCAATGCATGAAACTAAGATATCAAAAGACAGAGCAGCAGCCACAGGAGAATAGCAATCAGAGATTTTCAAAAATAATCATGCTCAGGGCCCAGCATGTGCATACAGAAACCATTTCAATAATTTTTGGAACTTGCATGCAGCCTATTGATATGGCGGCAGAACATTTTCTTTCTCATACTTATGCTTGAGTGACCATACACTCTGCAAGCTAAGTTATCTATTAAGCTGAATCAAGTTATAAAAGAATAATTTGTTTTATTATGTATTGTTAGAGTAATCGTAGTTACTAAGTATCTGTCTATTTTATGTTTGGTTTGCACCCATAACAGCAAGTTAAATTAGTTAATTAGGAATCTCAGAAATCACAGCCACACTTTACCTTGTCAATCTCCCTCCTCAAATGTCTGAATCTTGCTTCACGGTTAACAGCAAAAATCTGAAGTCCAGCAAGCATAAGGTCAACACCTGTAGCTGGACCTTGGACATAAACCATGACCCTGGATGGTTGTTTCTCAATTCTGAAGGATCCAACAACTTCGTGCCATCTGTCATCATTAATTTCAACCTGTCCTCCATTGACCCACTGACTGTCCACACCAAGTGCAACATTCACATTTTGAGGACCAGTTGATCCAGAACCAATCTTAACCCAAGCTGAAACCTGGTATGTCAAGAAAAGCTTGACTTTGTCCGTGATCAACTGTGCAGGACCCATCCAAGTTTGAGTGCGTTTAGTCACAAGGATACAGCGACCACTTAAAGGTTCGTGAGGTCCAAGAGATTCTCTAGCCACTGGAGGAAGTACATGTGGCGAACCAGTTGCAACACTAAGAGTACAATTACCGAGAGGAAACCATCCGTTGGTTCCATCATTGAGATTGCTATTCTGAATTATATTAACCCCGTAAGCAGGATCCTGTGAAATAAAAACCAATAATAATGGACTCTTTAAACCATCACAATTCAGTTAAACAATAGACCAAATTTCTATAGAAGCTAATAAATCAATCAGAAAGAAACTGAAGGTGAAATGAATTATCAAACCACATAAAAAATTTCTCATTCGGCAAGAATTGGAATTCAAGATTCCATAATCAAATATCAATGTGAAAACAGAAAAACAAAGATATTTAAGTTTAAATTACTCCTCGACTAACCTCAATAACTGGAGGAGGTGAGGGAGAGATCTTCTCTGCATGCTTTATGATTAAACTGTTGAGAAGAATATCTGTGCCAGCAGGTGGGCCTTCCATATAAACGACCACTCTTTTAGGGGAACCATTTAGAAGAAACTTGCCCTGTAACTGTGCCCAGTCCTTATCTGTTGCCTGCACACTGCATATCAGAGCAGATGTAATTATAGATATTAGCTTAATAACCATGACAAAGCTGATTATATCATTTATCACATATGGCACAACTATTGGATAAAATATCGAAAAAGACTAGTAGCTCAACATTGAAAGGAACCATGTATGAATTCAGGGTACTAGTGGCTCAACGTGGAAAGGAACCATGTATGAATTCAGGGTTAAGTTATTTACTAATTACTTTGTCAAAAATGCACAACCTAACGTACTAAATGACAGCTCCATGGATTTAAAGCAGAGAAAGAAACTAACTTGGCAATGCCTATATATTGGTCTCGGAGATCTGGCGTTTGAACCCATAAGGTGGCTCGCACATCAGCACTTGTGACATTGTTACCGTATATCCGAACTACAGCAGTAACCTCATAAGCAAGCTTTCTTTGCACTTTTGCAGTTATCTCCTGTTGAATACCATTCCAGCTCTGCGTGCGTTCTGTCGCAGCAGCGAAAGCTTTTCCAGACTGGGGAACGATTTTCCCGTCTGCCATAGAATCATGTAACACAATCTTGCAACCTCTACCGGACCAATTATTCAATCCATCATCAAAGTTGGGGTTTAGGATAATGTTCTCATCATCATCTCCAGAACAGTAAAGACTGGTGCTTGTATTCTTTTAAAGCAAAAGGAAAAGAGTTATTCCACCACTTTCATCTATAACTCAAAATCTTTTTGAGAGATAAGTACATATGTATGCACAGATATGTCCAAAATCCTATAAAGAAAATAAGAATGAATTTAAATTTTAGTGAAAACTTGAGATTGTACTATCCATCGAATGGGAATCCATGTAATAAATATAGCCAAAAGTTTCTAACATGCCATTACCAACCCATTATCCCATTCGTCAAAAATCAACAGTTATATTCTATTGCTGGTATGTACCAAAGTCCTATATTTTGAGGTGGAGTAAGCAGAATAGGGTAAGATGAATGTATACATTCAACTCGCTAGGATTCAAACAGGTGATAGAAACTGATTCAATCAGTAGGTCGACTCCAGGCGATGGCCCTTCCAAGTAAAAAACCACTCGGTTCGGCATGGTTGACAACAAGAACGTGCCTTCCAATTTTTCCCACCTCTCCTTTGATGCAGAAGTTCTGCAATGATATTAATCATCAAGGTCACCTGATTTTTCAAATAGGAGATGCAGTGAAATGAAGTAATAGTATCATTACTTTCCAACGAACAAATAGCTGGTAGCTGAATCATGATACTCCAACTTCAAAGTTGCAATAATATCAGCAGATCCCTGAAAAGCCCCTGAGACCCCAACTCGTGCGGAAACTGAATATGAAGACCCTGGGGAAACTCTATCGGTAATATCCTGTTCCAAGCCCTGCCAACATTCCTTTCTATTTGAAACAACGGCATAATAACCACCTAAAGTTGGTAAAAATCCTTGAGGGCGCGAATCTGATGAAACCACAAAGGCTTCACAGCAATTTGGGTGCCAAGAATGCAACCCTTGAGAGAAATCATGGTTTGCCACGATATTGGGGGCTGTACAATCACTTGAATCACTTATATTTTGGTTGGCAGCCTGTTAAGAGCAGAATAACTTAGTTACACATTAATAATTAGTCTGCTGATTATCTGGTCCACAAAATTAGTTCAACAGCTTCATACGATTCAAACGAATGCAGTCAATCATATATGGTCTAATTTGAGTTCCATGAATCTAAAATGAGTGCTTAAATATATCCAAAAACCTATAAAGAAAATGAAGAATGAATTTAACTTTTTAGTAAAAACTTGAGAATGCATTATCCATCAATGTGAATGAATGCAATGAATATTGCCAAAACTATGTACCATAACCAACCCATTGTTCCTTATGTCAAAAATCAACAGCTATATTATTGCTTGCAGGTAACAAAGTCCTATAAATTAAGGTGAAGTAAGGAGAAGAGGGTAAGATGAATGTTTACATTCGACTCGCTGGGATTCGAAGAGGTGATATAGACTGATCCAATCAGTAGGTCCACTCCAGGAGACGGCCCTTCCAAGTAAAAAACCACCCGATTTGGTATGGTTGTCAACAAGAATGTGCCTTCCAAGTTTTCCCATCTCTCCTTATATGCAGAAGTCCTGCAAAGATATCAATCATCAAAGTGATCTAATGTTTTTGAAAAGGAGATGCACTTAAATGGAAATATTATTATTACTTTCCAATGAACAAATAGCTAGTAGTTGAATCATGCTCCAACTTCAAAGTTGCAATAACATCAGCAGATCCTTGAAGTGCTCCAGAGACCCCAACTTGTGCGGAAACTGAATATGAACGTCCTGTAGAAACTCTGTTTGTAATATCCTGTTCCAATCCCTGCCAGCATTCCTTTCTATTTGAAACAACAGCATAATGACCACCTGAAGTAGCTAGAAATCCATGAGGACCTGACTCTGATGAAACCACAAAGGCATCACAGCAATTTGGATGCCAAGAATGCAACCCTTGAGAGAAATCGTGGTTTGCCAAGATATTGGCGGCGGTAAGATCTCTTGAATCAATTATATCTTGGTTGGCAACCTGTCAAGAGCAGAATAATTGGTTACATATTAAGTTATTAACACTCAGTCCAGAGATTTATCTGTTCCACAAAATTAATTCAACAGCTTCATAAAAGTTCAACGAGTATAGTCAATCATATATGTTCTTCGAGTTCCAGGAATCTAAAATGAGTGACTTAGGCAGATGTCTGGACGTTGATTTCAATCTGCAAGCATTTCGTTGCTGGTACTCAACAAGAAAGAGGAAATAGATTGAGGGGCGAATTTTAATGCATTCACTAGCAAACAATTCACAGACAAATAATGCTCGTCATGAAATTCCAAAATGCAGCATTGTATAAAAGGTTAAATGTCCGTGGAATCACTGCACAATCGACTTCCAGGAAGTTCAAGAAAAGAATAAAGCAACAAAGAAACCCCAGTTAGAATTTACTCAAATATTCTAAAATGCGAAAGCTGGCATCACTAATCAAAGCCATACCTCAGACCTTTCTTTGCCATTATACGGTTGTTGGTTCTCCATGGACGCTTCCGATCTCTGCTCAACACAAACACAAAAGATGAGATGAAAACAAAGAATGGGTTTTAGTTCCAAAATCGAGTCGACGTCGATAGAATGCAGAAAGTGAGTACCTGATCCTGATGTTGTTTTAACTCTCGATTTCTCTTGGAGGCTTGACTGGTGAAGCAGCAAGTGGAGAACTTCCCCATTATATAGGCAAACCGTTTCTGAGATATTCAAGTGAAAGCTACGAAAAGCGCGGGACCGAACACACCAAACAGCCAATCAGATTTCTGCTGCAAAACTCCTCTTTTTAGCTTCATGTTCCAGTTATGTTTTGTCGGGGTTTATCCAAACCAAAGAATCACGACAACAAACAACCTTATTCGTCATTCCCCCAAGAAAAATCTCCGTTTTTTAATTCATTTTTGGCATATTCTTTTTTTTCCATCAGTGGAAGTAATTGCTTTGTCTTGCAGATTGGTCTACCCCCTAGCTCCCCTACTGCCGCTTTGTATGCTTGAATTGGAATAGAAGGCTTAGGGGGCTGTATATGCTTGTATGATTAAGCTTTGAACACAATTTGAAGTTAGGTAAAGGGTTAGCATTCTACTTCAAATTAACAATGGCGGAATATGACGTTATATCCATTTCTCAGCTAAATTCATTTAAAACACTGATCACAATTTCTGTGCTAGGCGGGTTTGACTCGCTCGGTCTTGATTGGAAGGGACAAGCGGACGTTAAAAGGACGGACACGATTCTGGACCTGAAACCATAACAAAGCTGCCCAATCTTAAACATGGTGTGGACTCGAAAAGCGAAAAAACCAGTGTTTGTATTAAGGTTAACTGTTGTTCAAAGCCCACTCTCTATCATCGTTCTTGCTTTATGTAAAAACTTTTAATTATATATCCAACTTTAAGTTCTCTTGATCATGATTCTGTCTCCAGCAAAGCGATGAAATGGATGGACAATTTCAGTTGAGTAATCATTTCACTGTGGTTTTAATTCTAAGAATGTTCTCTAGAAGGCTTGAAAAATTTCAAGGATCTAGCCTAGAACCATCTCTTTGTTTTCTATATTCCGGTGAACAGAAGTCAGCTAATACATTATCATAAAGAGTCAGACAATCAGGAAAAGGACAAAGGACAAGGACGTTAACCTAGACTTGGAAGTTACGGTTCCTGTCAACTATGTATGTGCATGTGTTCCATAAACCTTATACCCATCCTTGTCCAGGATTTACTTTTACATTTGGTTTTTTTAAAGAGGTTTTAGTGTTGCGTAATTAGTTTGGAAATAAAGAACAAACAAGAAATTACGAAAGGATTTTTGTATTTTATCACCCCTCAAATTCAAGATAGTAGTAAAGAAGATAACTTGAGTTTCAAAAAAAGATCTTGAAAATGTCAAGGTGGATATGATTTGATAAGAAGATCAACAATTTATGATTGAGATGAGATTAAGACAAGTTGTATAATGCCTTGAAGCACGTGATAATGCGCAAGATGGCAATCGATCTCGATTTGTTTAGGTCGCTCATGAAAAACATTATTATCTATATGGCACTATGATTATCACAAAAGAGAGGAACTGTTGAATAAAAGGAGACACTTATATCTTAAAGTAACTATAAAAGTTCAGAGGAAGTATCAATTAAGGCTCGGTATAATGCTTCAGTGCTTAAATGAGAGAATCGTTTTCTTCTTGCTGCACCAAAAAATAAAAGATGTGTCAAGAAAGAAATAGTAGCCAATAGTAGATCTGTGATAAGTTGGATCTTTAGCCCAATCGACGTAAGAGTATGCACGTAAGTTTAATAAAGATGAATTACTGAAGTGAAACCCACGAAACAAGATGTCTTGAATGTACTGAAGTGTACAAAAATAGCATAAAAGTGAGTAGTACAAGGTGAAAACATGAATTGACTGATATGTGAACAATATGAGCAACATATGGATGAGTAATAGTAAGATATGTAAGACTACCAACTAGATATCGTTAAAGTCTACCATCACTCAGAAGAGTTCTATAAGTGGCGGACATGTGATCAATAAAATCAAGTGGAGTGCTAGCAATCTTAGTATCAATAAGGCCAGTACGAGAGATAAGATCAGTAACATACTTGGCTTGAGAGAAGCAGTAACCTGAATCATCAAAAGATCATTTAAGATATAAAAAATAGCTTAGGGGATATAAGTCTCTCATTTCAAATTGTTAATGAAGACAAAATTTGATAGTAGCGATCTCTTGAGTGTCATCTCTTGTTATTATCATGTAATTGACATATAGTAGGAGAAGAGTGCACCATTGATTTGTTTTTTGGATAAACAAAGCATGACTATAAGAGCTGGATATAAAGCCAAGATGGTTTATGGTGGAGTTGAATTTAGCAAACTATGCTCGAGGAGCTTGCTTAAGACCATACAAGGCTTTGCGAAGACGAAACTTTATTAGGTTGATGAGCATACCCAGGTGGAGGTTGCATGTATACTTCTTCATAAAGATCACCATTGAGAAAGACATTCTTGACATTTATTTGGAACAATTTCCAATGCTTACTGGATACTATTACAATAAGACTACAGACTAAAGTCAGGCGAGCGACTGTAACAAACATCTCATCATAGTTAATTTCATATTCTTTAGTAAATCCCTTTACAACCAACCATGCTTTGTATCTTTCAACTGATCCATCAACTCAAGTCCTATTTACAGCCAATAACAGAATTATCTACAGGTAGGTCAACTAAGTTGTAATTCTTGCGCCATTACTTGCTGCCATAAAGTTTTAGAAATGCCTTGCGTTAAGTGTGAGGTTCAAATAAAGAGACAATGGTGGAATAAATATGGAAGTCTTTAAGATGAATAGATGATTGACTTATTCAAGAGGATCGATGAGGGGGTTGTTGAAACTTGGTAAATTCTAGTGAATGAATAGAAAAGGAAGACTCGTTTGGTGAAAGTGGAGGATCTGCAGCTGGAGATGATACAATAGAATCAAATGTCGATTGTGATAAATTGTTAGAGCGGTAAAACGAACCTACAGAAAAATTATCAGGAAACAAAGTTATAGTAGGGTTAGAAAAAAATTTATGCGATGGTTTGCTGACTCAAAATTTTGATATTGTGGAAAACATTTTATATTCCCAAAAATTGACATGTCGAGAGATTTGAAGTTTTTGAGATAGTGGATCCCAATAACTATATCCTTTATGCTTTATGTCATACCCTAAAAAACAATAGAAGCTCGCTCTTAGTTCTAGTTTGGTGTGCTCATGAGGTTGTAATAGAATAAAGCATGCACATAAAGAAACTTTAAAAGACTGATAGGCAGGATAACAATTGAATAAGCACTCATAGAGAGAGATATTACCTATGATAGGAGAAGGAATACGATTGACAGTATAAACAGTAGTAAAGGTTGCTTCTTCCCAAAGGCTTTCAGGACAAGAAAATGATATAAGAAAGACTCGAACATTGTCAAGAATATGTCTATATTTGGGTTCAGTCTGACCATTTTGTTAAGATTAAGAAAGTTAAAGAATTTTGTATCTTTATATTCTATAACATTATCAATTTGAAATAATTTAATCTTATAAGAGAATTAAGTTTGAATCATATTAGCAAAACGAGAGTAAATGGAGAATAGTTAAGATCTATGTCGTATTAGATAAATCCATATATAACGAGAAACATGATCAAAAAAGGTCACAAAATATCTCATGCCATCCATAGTTTCATAAGGTGCAAGACCACAAATATCATAATAAATTAGATCAAAAGGTGCTAAAGCGATAGGATCGTTAAAAGCAAAAGGTAAAGTATGACTTTTGATAGCTGATAAGGGACACAATCAAAATTTTCAGTCTTGGTATTGCTAGAGTTTAAATATCTTAATATATAGGTAGAAAGATTAGCCAAGCAAGAGCGCTATGTATGAGAAGTGACAACAATAATAACAAGCTTTGAAGGAAGATTTAGAAAAGTAAGCTTAAAAAGTCATCCAACCTTACGACCTCTTTTAAAGGTCTCGCTTGTCTGTAGATTCTGCATAATGCAGCCACGACTCAAAAAGGATAAGTTAATACCAAATTCACATAATTGTCCAAGAATAATAAGATTTAATGAGAGTTCGGAAACAAGAAAGATTTCAGGTAAATGTAATTTGGATGTGTGAACAGTACCTATATGTTATAAATCTATGGTAGAATTATAGGCAATGTGAATAATGGGGTGGAATAGATGGTATTGTTAAAGATTCAAAAATGGAAGAGTTAGAGGTTATATGATTACAACAAGCAAAATTGAGATACCAAGAACTTGAGGTACTTGAAGTGACATATAGGGTAAAGGAGGAGACTGTACTATAATCTGGTTTAAGTAGTTAGGAATGGCATTGGGCTAGGCCTGATTCGACCCATGAGATGTCAAGCTCTGAATTTAAAAAATGATGTAGTTTTATTGCTTTCAGTATGGCTACAGGTCAGGCTAGCCCTCGACAGCCCTGGCCCTCGACCGGCCTGTGGTCTGGTCTAGCCAAGAAATCCCGACCCGTGGCCTGGTCAACCCCAGACTGGCTTGTTGTCTCGGACCGAATCAGGCTGGTTGTCATGGTTAAAAGTAGTTGAAGAAGGGTGTGAAGTTCCTTTAAAGAGAAATTGGGAGAGATGCTTTTTGTTGGCCCCTTAATAGCAACAGCAGCAGCAGTAAAATCAGGCTAAAGAGACTTGGAAGAATTACGTTGTCTAAAGTTTTGTTTTAGTCTTTTTCTATATTCAAAGATGTGATGTCCAAGTTTCTTACGGTAGCTACAAGATCCTTTATACAACTTTTTACTTGAGTTATGAGAATTTTGAGAAGAGGTATGTGTTGCAAGAATACCATCAGATGGATTTTTTCATGCGGATCATATTAAAGCGAATTTTCTTTAAAATAAACTCCTTAATCATAATGTTGAAATTGAGTTGAGTTCTTTTATGAAGAAGTGAGCTGCAAATGAGAACAAATTCATTATTGAGAGTCATAAGCAAATGCTATATATGTTAACGATCTCACAGATTTATGTAGATTGCAGCAACATCAGTACTAGGCGAAGTAGGATTGCCAAATGCTAGTTGATCCTAAAGTTCTTGTAATTCAGGCATATAACTATCTATTGTTTGTCTATGTTGTTGTTCCATGCGATGAAATCTCCTATATAATTGAAATCGGTGGACGTTATCAAATACAGAATAACAATTTTTCAGAAAATTTCATTACCTCCTGGGTTGTGTCAAAATGTCAAGAGTCAAGTTTGATAGCTTTGACATATATATTTCGAAACCATGTTAAGATTTGATATTTCATTTCATCCCATGCCACCAATCGTTCGGTGAATACATAAATGTCTTCTTCTTTTTAAATGAGTCTAGGTATTTCTCCAATAACAATACAACAAATAAGTCTTCTCTTAAAAAAGCTATACATTTTCTCAGCCCAAAGATCATAGTTGGAATCATCAAAGATGATATGAATAGAAATGAGAACATATTAGGAAAGTTTATAGGCATCCATAGTGAATGAAGACACTAAAATAAGAGAAAACTTGATTATAGTGATAGGATTTAATTATTTTGACCTCAGAATTGGATTCATAACGTTAAAAAACTTTAGGAATTGGTCTAATTTGTAAAGAAATCGAATAAAAATATGTTAAATCGGGCGGTCAAAATATCGGTAAACTCTTTTTAAACCAAATCAAACCAAACCAATTGGTTTGAACCAAACTAAAGAAAAAGAGACAGGTGGACAAATCAAGTAACGACATGTGAAAACTGATATGTTAAATATTTGCTGAGATGACAATGAGTTGGTCAATGATGTGGCAACTAACATGCATGATGATGCTACACAATATGAAGTGACATTGTCTAACGTGTTAGATGATGTGGCAGGAGCTTACGCCGATACGGGAGAAGACGTAGTCTCACAAGATTTTTAACCTTTTGTGACTAAACGATGTCATTTTGATCTTCTTTTTCCTTCAAACACCTTGAACGAAGGTTTCAAAGTCTAATAACTTTTCTTGATGTGTGATAATGCGTGGGCATGCTTACAAAGATGAATTTTGAACTGTTGTAATCTACTCAAGGTGTATATGAAAAACTATTTTTAGAGCATATTTAAAAACTCAAAATATAAAAGTAGAATGATGTGAAAACAAATAAAAAAGCTACAAATTTTTGACTCCTTTTATTACAAAGGGTGTTTGATATCACGTGAAAATAAATAATAAAAGAGAAATGACTAAAATCTTTGCATATTTTTGTATATGTTTAATGTTTTGTATATATATCTATTTATATATATTAGATGACTCTAATTAAAGAAACAAAATCAACAAAGTAATTACATAATATTAATGTACATAATTCTAGGAAAAAAATATGTTAATGTTTGACTTTTGAAGATTATGTTGATAATTAGTAACAAAAACATTGAAATAATACAGGCAGCCAAGCCCGTCCGCGGCGAAGAAGTCAAAGAATTACACATCAGCATTTGGCGGCTACCCCCCAAGTCCCTTTTCGTCACAATTAACCTATCCAACGATCAGGATCTCACGGAGACCGAGTCAACAAAATAACGCAACCTCTGAGGAGAACTTCGAAATGACGAAGCTGACGTGAGTTAAACATACAGTATTTGAAAAGTAAAAATGTTCTAGAATCCCTATAGACCGCCATCTCACCAACTCTTTGCTTAACTTTCTGAATTCCATTTTTCTCCCTTCTATACTTCGTAAGCACGATGGGTGGGTCGTAAATAAGGTGAAACAAAGGTCTTATTTCTGGAAAATGTCCCTTCTCTTCTCTGACTTCCGGTCTTCGTACATATACAATTATGTACATGCCAGGCAGCTTCACGGGAGGTCGAGCTGGGACCCATAAGTATTTAAGCCGCTTGTTCATTTCTTAATGAACCTACGCTCCATTGACTCAACAATTTCCATAGTTGCTCCGATCAGCCTTAGTTAGTTGGTTCCGATATGAACTCTGCTAATGTCGGAGACGGTGCTAGGAAGTTACAGGAAACTCCGATGAGAGACTCTAATGGGGTCAATGACATAGCAGCAAAGAGTAGCGGTGGTGATGGTAGGCATAAAAAGAAGAGTAGGAACAATAATTATATACCAAAATTTGGTTGCTTTAGAGTGGAAAATGAAAAAGAAGGGAGTTTTGACATAAGGGTCGATAGGATCGGAGAGCCCTCGAATCCTAATCACCTGGTTGTTATGGTTAACGGTATTATTGGCAGGTGCGACTGAGCCTCATTGGGTCTTAATTATGTTTGTTTATAAGCATCTCTTTTCCAAGCTTTATTGTAAATTTTTAATCTTTACTTTTACGATCACTCGCAGTGCGACGGATTGGAAATATGGCGCAAAACAGCTTTTGAGAAAGTACCCCAGAGACATTGTTGTTCACTGTGAGTCCTTTCAATTTACAGCTTTCTGGGAATAGAAACGTGGAAGCTGTTTCAGTTACCCTGTTTCAATCACAGTGACACTGGTCAAATGGTTAATGCAGGTAGCAAAGTTAATACTCGGATGTTGACATTACATGGGGTTGATGTGATGGGATGTAGATTAGCTGAAGAGGTGGGTTATGAACTGATTTTTGGTTGGCACTTGAGCACTAAGTTATTTCCATCGTCAGGAGGACTCGGAGGATTTTAACGAGTTTCTTTCAGGTCATATCGGTTCGTCAAAGCCACCCATCTGTCCAGAAGATCTCATTCGTGGGCCATTCATTAGGTGGAGTGATTGCAAGATATGCGATCGCTAAGCTCTATGGGAGGGGCACTAGAAAGGAAATTTCTCAAGGAAATGGAGAGCGTAGAGATGATGAATTTGAAGAAACATCCCCAGGGAAGATTGCTGAGCTGGAACCTATGAATTTCATAACTTTTGCTACTCCACACCTTGGTTCAAGGTGGCATAAACAGGTCCTCTGTTCTACCCCTCTGAAAATCCCTGCATTTCGCATTTTCTTTCACGTGATAGAAACTTAGAAGCTAGACTATTCGAAACCTGTGTTTTCATTTTTGAAGAAGCTTGAAATCCTCGTGTTGGTACAGGTACCAGTATTTTGCGGTTTCTGGTCTCTGGAAAGTCTAGGTGCTCGTATTTCAGGGTTTCTTGGCAGAACTGGAAAACATCTGTTCTTAGCAGATGGTCGTAATGGAAGACCTCCCCTACTTCTTCAGATGGTTGCGGATTCTGAAGATCTCAAATTTATGTTAGTTTGGCCAAACTTTTATTATCCTCACTACCAAGCCTACTTTCTTCAGATGAGAACAAGAGAATAAAATTCGTCCCTTTTCCTTTCTTTCTTTGTTAATCTGTTTCTGTTTTGTCACTGTAGATCTGCTTTGGAATCCTTCAAGCGCCGTGTTGCATATGCAAATGTACGTTTTGACTGTATCCTCATTCTTCTTATGTAATTATGGATAATTATTAGTTAGAGATTCCTTAGACACTTCATGAAGAAATGTCTTGAAGAATTAATGGTGATGATGGTGTTAATGAATCAGAAAGTTTCCTTATTTACGTGATGAACTTAACTCTCTTAAAGATCTTGTTGGTTGGAGCACATCATCACTGCGCCGTCGTACTGAGCTTCCAAAGGTAATTGTTTAACTTTGAGGATTGCTTTACTCCTTTTTCTGGAGAATAATAGCATCTTCTAATGCCCCCCTCTCCATTTACCAGAGACGTCATCTTTCAAAAGATAGCAAGTACCCTCATATTGTTTACTTCGATTCATCAAAAGTTGCAAGAACTCGTAATGCTAGAGTTGATGGATGCAAAACTACTGACATGGAAGGTTTGGTTTTTAGTTGTCTCTCCTAATGACTAATGACGACTTCTTAATATTAAACTAGAGATTCTGAAGCCAATCTTGTGTTAATTACTAGCAGAGGAAATGCTAAGAGGTTTGACAAAAGTGAGTTGGGAAAGGGTTGATGTTTACTTCAAGGAAGGTGCACAACGGTTTGGATCACACAATACCATTCAGGTAAAGTAATTCTTCTTGGACTCTGAGCTTTCTCTTTAAACGGGAATTAAAAGATATAACACAGTTCTCTGCTCGTACTCTGTTATCTGGGTTACAGAGTGCAGACATGACAGTCTCAAATTTTACCCTCCTCTATGTTCAGGTAAATGGTACATGTATGAATTCCGATGGGGCTGACGTTATCCAACACATGGTCGACAATTTTCTTCTATAGAAGCTCAATTGCTTGTAAAGGTCATTGTAATGTTTTAAATGTAAACTGTATAGATGAAAAAAAAAACAGAGAAACAAAGAATTTTTGACAAGTTTTCTTCTTGTTTTTCCTTGTTAAACTGTTCTAGAAACACTAAAATTGCATTTCGTATGTGAGTATACGTAACATATTACCGATTCAACTTATTGCCATTTGCCATGATAGTCCCAATCTGGCATTCAGAGACCATACCATCGAAGACTTACTTTATATACTATTGCGATATGGTAAACACATACGTGAACACATATATCACCGACACCCACATTAAACATGGTTGTGTGTAAGTTGGACATACTGCAAATTACAGAGCACGAGTCAAAACGGTTTTGCAGCTTTTCCCCAAGAAACTGCGTGGCTTGTAGATAAAAACCACACTGATTACCGTACTCAGAAGATACAGAACTTTCCTCTTATGGCTTCTCAAGCAAAATATGTAGTCGATGCTCTACATTCTAGATGCCTATCCGCAAATAGTATCCTCCTTGGGAGCAATAGATTCATGCTCTTCTCAATGGACAAAAAGGAAAGCGACTTGGCGTGTCAAATTGAAAATTGCTTACTGTTCAAATCCCAAGTACACACTCTCTCAAATCTGAGCCAACACAAGCACGAGGAAGACCAAACGAGAAACTATAAATCTTTGTCGCTGTGTTTGTATTGTTTCGCAGTTCAAATTCACTTTCTTTTCCTCTGCTCTTTTCCTTCTCCGCTCGGCCACTGCTGCTATTTTATAGTACTAGTACAGGCTTTCCTTTTGCAGAGACGAGTGAATTGGTTTTGCGTTGGCTCATGTTACGAGGTCGAGGTCCTTCCCTTTTGTCCTTTAGGTTGGCTACATCTCTTCTTTGCCACACACACAGGGGTTCATCATTCATGTGATCAGAGTTGGAAGAGTGAAAAAAAGCTTCTTCTTTTAGCATTTCAGGAGGTGGAATTCAGAGTTTTCAGGATTGTGATTCTACTTCCTTTCTGAGACTACCTGTAAATTCCAGGTCTTCTTTCTGCTGATTCACTCTGCTTTAATGGACAGTGCTGGAATTTGTATCTATTGCAAGAGAAATAGACACGTTATGATTTCCTTCCTGCTTTTCTTGACATTTGTGAGCCCTATGGCTGCAGGTAAGTACATTCCAATGTATAAATTCCAAAGGAGTCTTGGAAGAGCAAAGTTAACAATATTTCAGAACTGAACTTTTGGAGTTCCAATTTTTGCAGGAAGATCGCTGGCCAAGCTAATAGACAGTTCCCAGGTAGGTAACCGCTGTCCCTGAAAGACTATTACTTATTCTATGATTACCGTTTTGATTTCACTTCTAAACCAGTTTGTGGAAGTTCGTCGTCAAACAATTTACTCTTACAGGTAGGAATTAAAGAGGAGAAGTTGGTGGCAGTTAGAGCTCATACAATAGGGTCGGCACCACCAAAGTGTGAGAGAAGGTGTGGCTCTTGTGGACACTGTGAGGCAGTTCAAGTTCCTGCAACAACAGAAGCCCCAGGATTAAGAACTCATTTCTCTGAAGCAATTGCCTCCGTTGCATACTCCAGAGGGGATGCTATCTCCAATTATAAGCCCATGTGTTGGAAGTGCAAGTGTGGCAACTTGTTATTCAGTCCTTGACTGCTACTGTGGATATGTATCACTTGCTTCTGTCTTTATTCTGTACTAATCAAATTCTACATTTTCCTTATACCTGTGCTTGTAAGAAGTTCTATTTCCTATATATTGTTAAGGGTAAGCATGAAAAAGTCCAGGGACTTTTTCTCAGGCTTGAGGTCTGGCTGATCAGACCTGGAAATATCCTGGAGGCGGTCAAGAATTTTCTTCCAGTAAAACACAAATCCGTCTCTACGCTTTTCTTATGTAATGACTTGAGCAAAACGGAGGTAAAATAGTACAAACACCTGAAACTTGGTGTTTTTCTTTTACTTTACTTTATTTTCCATCTGGGGAAGGTTAGGACAGAGGAAGAAAGATTAAAGACTGATGATGAGTGACGACATGAATCGTGATTTTAAGAGAAGATAAAGTATGTCAGACAGTTCTGTTTTCGTATCTTACAAGATTTATTTATATACATCAGAAGCAAAGCTTTCCGCTCACCTCAAACCCATAAACAGTATTAATACAGTTGAGTAGTTGACATATTTTTATTATTTTCTATAAACCAATGTCATATATTTATCTCACGTGATTAGAGAAGATAATGGGTAAGTTTCGGTTTCGGTATTATTTTACTTATATATATATATATTATATGACTCAATTTATTATCTATTTAAAATTTATAGGTTTTTACAATTTATTATTCATATCTAAATTTATTGGATTATTCAGATTCTTAGATATCCGTAGAATTGTATAGCACATAAAAATATAATTTCTAAATAGAAAATATAAAGAGATTTTTGTGAACGCTCCAAATCAAAATCTATCAAAATTATTATAATAGTAATAAGTCAAGATTTTGATTTATATGTCTTTAAAAATTATAAAATTAGAATA
>JANIHZ010000002.1:6771044-6783447 GCA_027478365.1 Erythroxylum rufum
GAGTAAAACGTAGTATAATTTTTAGTTATCAAATGACTTCTTTGTTTTAGTTAGGATCTTGTATTCTTTGATTTAAGGATTAAGTTTGTTTATTAACAATGTGCTTTATATTATATGTCTTGTTTTATAATAATAATTAAATTGGCATTAAATTATTGTACTCGGAAGATTTGTAATAAAAGAATCTTTAATTTTTTATAATGAAATTGACATTGAATTAATGTTTATCATTGTATTAAACATAAGGTTGGCAATAATGCTAGTACTTGGCTTTGATATGATAACTGGGTTGACTCGAGTCTATTTATTCTCAATTATCGGGTCCATCACTTGAGAAACATAATTCTTCTTAATCTTAAGGTCTTATCTTTGCTATGCAATAACTAATAAAGAGGGAGTTTTCAAGGCTTCGATTCTTTGGTTCAGTTCTTTCCTCCTTAGGTTAATGTATTGATTGATGATTCTATAAGTTGGCCTATTAACCATAGCAGTAAATTCTCAAATAAATCATGTTCTCAGCTTCTTGCAAGGAGTTTAAGTTAGGTACCTTGGTTTACTCTTTTATAGCAGAATTTTATCCATCCGAAAGCTTCTTTTATTTCTTGGCTTGCGATTAAAAACATACTTGAGACTAAAAGTCAATGGCATGGCACTATGAATACAACTTGTGTTTTTATGTAAAATGGCAATAGAGAATAGATATCTTCTTCTTTTCTCTGCAGCTTCTCTAAAGCAGCCTGAAGTAGGATTTTGCAGTTACTACCTGATCATAGCTATTCTTATACTTGGGAATAGGGATGGTAATGGGTAGGGTTCGGTTCGGGTTTTACTCAACCCATATCCACATCTATTTTTTATGACTCAACCCATATCCATATCCATATCCAACGGTTTTTATGATTTACTACCCATATCCAAATCCATTGGGTTATTCGAGTTTTTGGATATCCATCGAGTTGTATAGCACATAAAAATATAACTTCTAAATTGAAAATATGAAGAGCAAATTTTTGTGAACGCTCTGAATCAAAATTAACTTAATAATAATAAGTCAAGATTTTGATTTGTATGTCTTAAAAAAACTATAAAATTAGAATAATAAAAATCATAATATCTAGTGCAAAGACAAGTAGACAACATATGTTTTTCACAACCAATAACTAAAAAAAAACTGAAACATCCAAAACTTCAAACTGTCTTTACGTGAACTTCACAACATTCAAAACTCCATCTCCATATCATTTGCATTATTATCATCCTATAAGAAAATAAAATATGATGAAAAATGTGAGTACTGAGGAGTAAAGTGGAGATTTTAAAATAGTTTCTTCTTATAAAACTTGAATATTTTATTATATTTAACCATAAATATTCAAGAAAAAATAGAGTTAATAAAAAACGGGTAGGATATGGGTATCCATGGTTCGGGTTTTACTCTACCCATATCTATATCCATTTTTTATCACTCAACTCATATTCATATCCATATCCATCAGTTTTACGATTTACTACCCATATCCAAATCCATTAGATCGGGTAGTGCGGATATTAATCGGGTTGAAAACCCACTGCCATCCCTAGATGGAACCGTCGGAATATATCGCAGCTCTCTCCAACAGAACCGTCGGAAGATAAAGAAACGCCCTCCGACAGTTCCGTCGGAAATTCTTTCCACTATCTCCGACAATTCTGTCGGAAAATTCCTCCCTACTATACTGACACTTTTCCTTTTCGATCGGTAATATCTTACCGACCGTATTATCTTATCGTCAGTAATTAATACCGACCGTGCTGGCGCCGACATCAGTGTCCGTCGCACTATTACATCGGTAAATGAGATTACCGACGGAATCTCCCTACTTTCTACCGAAAAATTTCGTCGGTAACTCCTCTTTGTCTAATAGTGTTAACTAATCTAATGCAACTTTCATTACATTCGATGATCTTTAAAGATTCGTTAAATCTAAAACCCGAAACTCTATAATATGCGTTGTTAACATGTAAGTATCCAAGATCCACTTTATCAAAATAATTTGCCAATCCACACTCATAACTCAGCTTAGGATCTTTATTAAAGTATCCACCATAATTTAACTTTAATGTTCCTTATTAAGTCATTATAACCCTACGAAATAACAAGTAAATAAGCTTGTAAAAGACAAGTAAATAACAATTTGTAAACAATCACATTCAAACCCTTATACAAGTTATTAATATGTACACTTAAACTAATTTGCTAAGTGAAAAACGAGAAAGATTAAGGACATTTATTCATGTACAATAAACAATGAATGGCATTACGTAATCAACTTTAGATTATGCTAGTAGTTCGCATTTGGTTGTCTTTTAGTTTAAATTATTGTTGAAACTATCCTAACAATAATCACATAGGATTTTTGGATTCTTGTAATGTACATCTAATAACAATCAAAAAGGGTATCTGGAGATTCCAAGGCATCCTTATTGGAGCTTCTGAACTCAATAAGGCCCATTCAATATTTTAGAAACTTAAGTTCATATTGTTGAAGACAACTAGGATTAGATGTATACAAAGATAGTAGAACCATGCCAATCTTCTAACTTACTAATGGGTTTTTAACCCTCATTATAAAAAATGAGATTTAGCATAACCTCTTCTTCCCTAGTAGTTCCATATAATTTACTAGCTTCACCTTCATCCAATCCTAGAAAAACAATCACTACCACCATTGTGTGTGGACTAACGGTTCCCTATCCTTATTATGATTAATGGACATGAAAATGATCGACAATAGTAATTTGGCTTTCGTAAATTTCATTCTTCCACTTTGTAATAACTTTCAGTGGCTACCGCCGTTTGATTGGCTGACAGTAGATGCAAGAATTGACAGATGCTAGATAATATGGAACTGAAACTTGGAAGTGAGGAGGAGAATAAGTTAATGGTTATGAAGTTCTTTATATTTTCAATGCAAGTATCTACTTAAGTTTTATCAGCATTTCATATTTTATTGCGACTAAATGGACAGTTAAAGGAATATTGGATTTTCTGCTCTATTATTTTTTTTATAAGAAAAAGAATCATTGCATTAATCAAACGAAGAATTGGATGATAATAACCGGAACAACCTCCTAAGAAATAAAAGGGGAGTATCTAATGGATGCTCTAGCTAGTTGATGAGCAACACCATTCAAGTTTCTTTGAATTCACTGAACTTGTATATCCGGTTTAGACTCAAGAATAAACAAACAGTCTTTAACAATCAAACCTAGCTCAGAAAAATCAAGAGCATAAGAGGACAAAGCAAAAAATAAATGTTGGCAATATGTGAAAATAAAGCCGTCATCAAGGAAGTGAGACTTTGCATGTAATAACGTCTCACGCAAAGCAATTGCCTCCACCACTGCAACACTTTTAACACCTTCTTAGTAAACAGATATAGCTTTGATAAATCCACCTTTAGGATCTTCAAAAACTACCGCAAAACCTGTAACATCTCCCTGCTGAAATGTTGCGACATCAACAAATACTTGCCAATGAAAATTGTCCAAATTAATGATGTCATTTTTAGTACGCTGTTATCCCAATCTAATACACAGACACAGTAGTAGGCTTTAACACACTTCATTCTCGCCAGTTCTGCAGATAGGTAGTTGTTGCTTGAATCAGCTGCTACACTATTATTGTTTTTGAAGACCAACACAAGTCATTTATGCTCCGCCAAATATGTCAACAAATCATAGCAAAATAGGCAGCTTTTTCTTTGCCCATGAATAAACAAACCTGTAAAAATATATCTACGAAGGAAGAGTTCAAAACCATCACATCCTGATGCATATAAAATCTGATCTTTGACCTTACTCGATTAGAGCAATGATGAAAGTTCTACTGTAAATTATCAGTACACAACAACTTGCATTCTTGGCGGACCATCTTCAATAATATGCAAGGCATACAAGGAATAAACGTACCAATAAATAGACAAATAATAAGTTATCGAGGGACCACATGTTACCTCAACTCTACCACAATAGACAAATGAGTCCACCTCTACTGCATTTATCTCTTACCTAAATAAACAGATTTCTCAACTAAATTCTTTAACATTGTTAAACCAACCGCAGAAAATGTGAGAAAAGGGAGAAGACGCACCGCACTCCATGCCATAAATATTAGAGAAGCCAATCACACAATCACAAGCAGAGAAACACGAATTTAAGGATTGAAAAAGGAGCAATTAGGAATGTTCTCTGAACCCCACGCAGTTTCTCTTCTCCATGACATCGGAGGGCAGCGATGTGCGTTTTCCATTAATTGAAAAAGGAAAACTGAAGAACAGACAAAGAACAAGTCAGGTGAATTTGGAAGAACATAACTATTCCAGCTCAGGTTAGGTTGGGCTATAGGTGACTTGTCGAGAAGCAGAAGGACTAGCGTGACAAGTTGAGGTTCTCATTTAATAGTAGTTCGGAGCACTTAGAGGGGTCGCAATTGATGAGGTTGTTGTGGCTTCTTATAGGGTTTTGCGTTCAGAAATTCTGCTCCTTGCCCTTGCTACTTCCTCGGACTCAGGAGGGACACTATAAACGACTAACAAGTAAAAAGTCGATGTGGGGCTCCAGAATCATTAAATTTGAATGACTGGGAAGTGTACAAATTTCACAGGAAATTGAATGAAATCCAACACTTTCTGCAGTTTTGGTTTTAAAAATTAAAATGGCAGTTGGGAAAGGAGTCAAGGACCCATTTGCGAGTGGAAACATGAAGTGTATGAGAAAGACGATCCAGCTTCATTTCTGCTCCGAGAATAGAGTTGAGTCTTATGCATAACATGGCAAGCTCTTACGATTTATGCTTCATGGTCATGCATCTAAGATGTGGTAACATTTCCTTCAAGTTAATCGATTATGTCTCTCACAGATGCCTATCGATTAGGGTTGGCTAAATCTATCTGTTTAGTCTAACCTGAAATTAACAAGTTAAGCTCAAATTTATTAAAATTTAAATTAGATTCGATTATTTTTATTTTTAGAATTATAGACTTTAAGCTGAACGAAAAACAAAAATATCACCGTTCTAATTTTAAAAATTTTTAAAAATATTTAACCTTAATATAGTTAAATTTTAGGTTATTCAAACCCAATCAAATTTGGACTCAAACATCAAATTTAGAGGCTTTGATTTAATCAAGCTTTAAATTGAGTATGAACTCAAAAACAAATATTTGAGTCGATTTCGAGTTCGAGCTTAATCCAACTTATTATCAAACCTACTACCGGTTTGAAATGTTAGTTTTAACATACGATCTAAATATATAATTTACTTCAAAATTTTGAAATATTAATTTATGAAAGTGAAGAAATATAAAACTTGTAAATATTAATTGAATTGAAATATTGTGATTTATTGTAAGTAATTTATACAAAATATATAACTTGTAAATAATAATGTATCTTTAATTTACCCCAAAAAAAATGTATCTTTAAAACACAACAAATTATAAAAAAATATGTTAGTTTCAATTTTTTTTAAACTCTTCCAGATTTTGAGTGTTTATATGTCAAATTCAATATATACAATTTGGGTTAAATCGATTATTTAAATTACCTTATTAACAACTTACGAGAGTTTTGGTGGAGCGACATGGGCTCCTTTATTCTTAACCAAGGTCTCGAGTTCGAATCTTGATAATAGAGTCGCTTTAAAATACTCGTGAAGGAGAGCTTTGTTGCTCAAAAGGGTCTTACCTGACTCAAATCCAAACTAATCGGTTGCCCATGTAGTACCAAATATCAGATGGTTTAACAAAAAAAAAAAACCTTATCAACATATTAAATAATTTATTTATAATGCGTAGTTATTAAATATATTAAAGATTTAATTGATATACATTAAAAATTACAATAAAAGTTTTTATTATCCGTACTACCTAGTTCATTAACGTCAAACTTACCTGTCCGTAATGTGTTTAACTACAAAACTTAATAAAATGACTACATCGAAACGACGTCGTTTCGGTTGGACGTTAGCTTTGATACTATTTGACTAAAGTAGAACATGAAAACAACAGTAAGGGACAGAATGAAATGCCGACATTTCCGTGTCTTGGTTTCTGAGCACTCACACACACGTATGACTCGAACACGCACCGTCTCTCTTGCAGACTCTGTGATTAGCTCCAAAACAAGACACTGGTGAGAGATAAACAGCCTTCATACCTCTTAACCGCTCACTCTTCTCTCCGCTTCCCATATTTAACCAAGTGGTTGCGTATCTGCGCTCTCCCGCTAACCATTTCTTTGGAGCACAAGTGAACAAAGTTGTTACTGGTTTGCCCACTTCCCAAAAAACATTGTTACACACGTATGCTGTGTCTGGTAAATGGCAAGATCCTTACTTTTTTTTATGTCTTTGATTGTTCATTCGATGTTTCAGGATCTGCAGCTAGTTTTCTCCAAGTTATTGCCACACTCTTTTCTTTTCTCTTCGCTTTTATCCACCCGATTTGTATGAGTTCTTCTTTGTTCGTACTGGCTCTGTTGTTGTTCAGTGATCTATTTGGTGCGTCTTTCTGTTGTTCTTTTTATGGTTTCATTTGGTGTTGCTACTCAATAAGTTGATTTCTTGGTCAAATAATGCGAATTTTTTTTACTTTTTAGTGAGTTCTTGTTGGGAAAAAAAACCTGTCCGTACTGGCTTTTGTGTATTCCCTTCAGATTTTTCACAAGTTTACTGGGACTAGCTTGGTTCCTCTGATTAGAAAGGTATCAGCTTTGTCCTTTTCAATTGCTACAAGTTGAGATTTCGTCTTTCTTACTTGTGGTTAATCCAGTTCCTAGATATTTCTTGCTGTGAGTATATGTCCTTCAACAGTATCGTAATAGATGGATTCCTTCCTTCTATTATTCGAACCATAACCTATATGCATTGACATTATGTCTGGTAGAGGACGCTTTTGTAGGTTGAAAATGCTTCACTGATAGGTGTGGCAAAATTTCATTTCTTGACGAATGTGTTTAACCCAATTTAGTTATAACTCCCTTATTGACATACTCTTGTTGTAGTTTTCTTCTCTGGAATAGCACTGTTTCCAGCAGAGTAGAAAAATAATGAATATTGACGATCCATCCGCAGCATCTTAGTAGATGCTAGAGGGCTAGACCTGTTGTCTGAATGCTAGGTTTATACCTATGGCTGTGTTATCGTGTCCAGAAAGTCCATTATTTCTGCATGAACTGATGATTGATGATTGTATTTGAGGTGGTAACTTCTGCCTGCCTGAACTGATGATTGTATTTGTAAGTCAATACCTATGACTGCGTTATAGTGGTAACTTTCATTTCTGATGATCTGGTTCTGGTTGTCTTTTTCACCTTCAGATCGGACTTAACTGATTGCTACTGATGCTTGAAGCGGAGTCACTCTTCTAAGTTGTGTACTATGTTGAAGCCATCACCTAGTAGAAATCAGAGGTCAAAAGGATTTAAGGTGAAGCATGTCCTTCAGATATTTCTATTGCTTGCAATCGCTGTCTGGCTACTGAATCAATGTAAGCACTCTTATGACGAGAAGGAGGGATCTAAAGACAGCTCTGAAAATATATCAGAGGAAGTGCAAGGAGAGAATGATAACTTAAAACTTGGAAGGAAAGGCCTCCGTCCTCGAGAAGAAAGAGCCTTGAATTTTGAAAGTGAAAGTGAAAAAGAAGAATTGGAAGAAGAAACTGAAAATATTAAATCTGAAGAAATTGAAGAAGAGGGAAGAGGCGGTGGAGATGATGAAATTGATGGGCATGACCAGGAGAGAGCAGAGGAAGAAGGACCCGAGGAAATTGAGGATCTCATTGATGTTGATGACGGAGAAAAAGATGGGAGTTCGGAGCAAGGAAATGAATCACTAGTTGATCGAGCACACTTTGCAGGTGAAAGGAGCTTTCAAGAGTTAAGAGACGAGCGGTTAAAAAGTTATGATATATATAGTGATGTAAACGAGGAAACAGAAATATCAAGTAACAAATCTGAAAGTGGAACTATAAGAAACGTGAAGGTAAATGAAATGGAGGATGATCATAATATCAATAAAGAGCAAGGGAATAAAAGCCGCAGCAGGTGGGAGTCGAGTGTTGAAGTGATTGATTTCGGTCTGAAGATAAGAAACAAAGTGAATGAAAATGGTGATCGTGGAATCAATGCGAGTGGGAAAGAAGCACATGACGAATCTAGTTCTTCCATCCCAGATTCCTTCAGAAATAAAGAACTAAAAACTAACACTCAAGCAATTCCTGAAGAAAGTCTTCAGGATGGGAATGGCATAGGAGTATCGTCAATTCAGCGGGATAAGATTGCTGAAGAAAAGCAAATTGATATGCAGGCTGTTCCAGGAGTGCAAAATGGAAGCTCTGATGGGACCCTAGAGAATGCGCAAACATATCGTAGATCAACCCTTCTGGGAAAGAATGAGAGTTTAGACGCAATTGGCATAGGTTCTGTTGTATCTACTGCTGCAAAGCTTGATGCCACTGCTGCATCAGGTGGTAGCTCTAAGTTTACAACTATCAGCAAGAATGTTGATGCACTTCATAGTGGTGATTCAGTATCTTTCCAAACTGAAACCACAGACAATTCAAAGGCAGCTTCACATTAGTGACAAGTAGCCATGACTCAGAATAAGGACTTGCATCTTCCAGTTCCTCTAGGCATAAGGTATGCAGGATTAGGTTCTCTGCGGATCCTGTTTTGGAGCCATAAGTGATGAAGTATCAACTCTTGGTGTCAAACCTGCTAATAGGCCAAAACTTTGGTGATGGAGAACGTTGAACTTGGAAGTGCTTTAGACTATTCACGCAAATGTAAATATACGTGCTTTGTTTTGCTTATGTATTTTATGTAATGGTACTTCCAATGTCGCAAGACTTGGAAAAACAAATAACTAGTATCATAATTTCAGCTAAAAATAACAGGCAGTGCTTTCCAATTTAAGGTTATGAAAGCTCGTTCTCAGTTCTCACTGTGTTACTCTCAGTTTTCAATCAATCTGATTAATATGGCGCTATTAAAATTTAATATTATGCACTTCTGTCTATTAACAAGGTCAAATTGTTTTAAGTTGCGTATGAAGTTAACAAGACGTATTGAACATAAAGATTAAAGAGGTGCATTATATTTAAACCTTCAGGGTTTCTTTTACTTTTCACTAAAAGTAAACCTGAGAGCTTATTTTAATTTTACCCTTGTTACCAATAAGTAATATCACGAATAAGATTTCATAAGTACAAATATTTCTCTTTCAGCTTCCTTTAGCAGGAATCCGAAAATAAATGTTGCGAATAACCAAATCCTAACATTAGTCCCATGAGAAAACCATTGCTTCATGAAAAATCCAGAGTACATGCATTGCACTAAGACCTCAGTTAGAAGCTAAATTCCTAGAGAAGGATCAAATTCTTATCTTCTCAGGAACTCTTGGGACGAGTCTTTTCATGAGCATTCCATTGCAGAAGCATCCATACAATTGACGTGCCTGATTCAATTCCAACAGTAAGTTATTTCAAATATTATTCGTTTGACATAAGCCTTCAAAAGATTAGTACACTACATAAACCAGAAACGTAAAATGAATCTACAATGGAAGCAACAAACTGGTATCCAAGAGCACAAAAACATTTTCATTGGAGATTTTTATATACTAAATTTTACCCAGGACAGGATCAATGATCCTGTCAAAAATCGAATTACTGAGGGATAATGACTTGTCTGAGACCGTCAAGCTAGTATACATAGAAGTGAAAAGATCAGTTTTGATCTGATCTGCACGCTTGGAAAACCATACTTGAAGATTAATGCTGTTTTGGTTTCCATGTTAAAATAAAAGAATGATGCAAGGTTCAGCGTTAAGCAGTCTACCTGCAAAGATGGTGACAGTTGTCAGGTTTCCAAGAGTCATTGTCTGGTATATCAGACATTCAGACAAGAAATGGCCCAAGGCATAGATGAACGACAAGAAGGTAGCTGTATAAAGTGGCTTGCTATCGAGGTTCAATGCGCAGAGAAAGCAAAGTGTGCAAGTTAAAAGTGTCCAGACTCCAAATGTTCTCCCATGCACTTCAGTCACTACATAAGAGTTATCAAAGGAAGGAAATTAGTACGTGGATAGAACTGTCATAAATGGAAAGTACCATACTTAATCACAGGTGAAAACAGATGTAAAGAAAATGTTGACATTAAAAGCATCACTGATTTATTCAAATAGCTGAATCTAGTTTTTATCTTTCCTTGTTCCACTGGGATATTATTACCTGAGCTAAAAGTCCATGAAAGTTGCAATCTATTGAAAAGAGAAAATTTGATTAGTTTTAGAACACGGGATTGCTATGCCAGATTCTTTTTGGCAATTTATAGTTACCTTATTAAGGAAGCTTGGTCATTAGAAAGTATTTTTCCGTAAAATGGAACTAATTCATTTTCCCCTTACTTTCATTGCAAACAATTGTATTTAAGTATTACTGTATTAATCAGAAAATTACGGAAATCCAGCTGACTGGATGTTAGAATACCAATCAGCACCCCCTTTCAATCTGAAAATTCATTTCTTAACATTACTATCACCAGAGGATAAATTTAAAGTAAGTATTTAGGCAACTATCGTAGTATTAAATATCAGACTTCACAATAACCGCATTAATTCTAAAAGCAAACTTCACTTCAAACACACACTTTCTGGAGCATGTACCTAAAAGGGACCATGTTGCAGATTCTGCAAAGGACAAGGCAAACTTTCTTCGGTGGTATTCACTGTGCATCACAATGAAATGAACTGTCTTCTTAACTAATCTAATTCCTCCCTGAATCTCTACTCAAAATCGAATATTCTTTCTAGAGAAAAGAGGTGCACCCTCTACTCCCAAGAAGATTAATATCTAAAAGCACACAATGGCCCGTGCATGAATCCAGAACTTTCATGTTGCGAGGATCTGAATATAAATCCTCATTGTGCTTGCCAGACTCATCTTTTTCCATTATACTCAAAAATCGAGTATCTTATATCTTTTTTTGGCATTGGAGTCAAACTCAATTTTGACACGATACAGGCCCTCAGTTTTGTCTTCTAATAACCATCATTTAAATTTACTTGGGTAATCATGATTCACATGCTCCTTACAATTGTTTGAGTGAATAAGGTTTGAATGTCCAAAAGGTGAATCTCTTGGTCTTGCAAATTGAACCACAATTCTCAGATCCTCCTCAAATCAGTAACTAAGATTCACTTAAAATGCAAATCATAGAACTTATATTTCAAGAAAAGCAGTGTTGTCGAGACCAACACTATAACAAAATGCATCATCTCCCTTATCATACATGATTGGCACTTGATATTTTTAATAGAACAAAGCATCTTCTTTAGAAGAAATACAAGTCATGCTTGTAAAATGTCATGATAATTAGATTGCTTGCCAAAGAATTTTGGGAATTAAAATGAGTTCCATCACAAAAGCAACACATACAGTTTTCAAATCTCAGATCTCTGCCAAAACTTTCCTTTTTCTCTTTTTTTCCCCCAAAGAATTCCTTTTAACATGCATTGGAGACAGGTGCAAGCAACATTGAGATCTACAATTTTGACCCAGAAACAGTTACTTCCAACTTGAGACACGCAGTTCTCACATGCACTAACATTATCAGTAACTTCTCTACGGATCCCGCCGAATCAGAATCCTCTTCAACAAAAAGACGCCAACTTGTTGGGTTTCCTATACGAAACAAAATCACCCTTCTCCAACCAAGAAACAAGAACTCAAAGTAGCAACACAACCTTAGTATTGTATGTGAATTAAGGTAGAGAAGTAGACAGAAATAGGAACGAGTAACAATTTGGAGTGGTAAAGAGAAAGGCAAAGAGAAGAAGAGAAACTTACTAGTGGATTTGGAGTAGACGGCAACTTGAAGAGCCCAAATGTCGAAGAAACCGAACCAAACTGACGCTAATCGAAGTGAACCCACCAGCATCAGCCACCATCCTAGTGCCTTCATCTCCCTCGATTTTCACTGTCTGTCTGTCTCTGTTCTTTGGCTTCGGCTGCAAACCAAAAAAAGGAACCACCTTTGACTTGTTTTTTCAGCCTATTAGGAGTTAGTGGCTTTGTCGTGCATCAATTTAGAAAAAATTTAGAACAATTTCAATATCTGTTATATGCAAAATATTAAAAAGGTCAAATTAAGATTTAAAGTCTTCTTTATTTTTCTGAACAAAAAAGTTAAAAAAATTAGTAATTATTAATGGTTTAAAAATTAAGTTAAACTAATAAAACAAGATATTTAAGATTTAAGATTTAATTATTATAAAATTGATTAAAAATTAAATAATTTAAAATATTATTAAAAGTGATTGTTTTTACTCTACAAAATTTCAAATTTAATTAAAAAAGAT
>JANIHZ010000002.1:6799780-6811807 GCA_027478365.1 Erythroxylum rufum
ATCAAACTATTACCCCTATAATGATAATTAACAACCAACCACTCACTTTTCATTCCTTATCCATCAACTCTTTCTTAAATCCATCAAAAAATGAACTAAAAAAATTTAAAATATGTTATTGGGCTCGGCCCATGTCATGAAAACTTCAAGCCCCTTGGCCCAATCTAACGAAGGTTACTTCTGTAACTATGTGCCAAAAAGTTCAATCCGAATTGAAAGGTCCCGAATTGCTCTTACGGTATAGAAGTACAATAAGCATCATCGCGTCTTTAGCTTTTCTGTGTTGGAACTTGGAAGCGGAGAAGAGAAGACGATAACAGAGATGTCAGCCTCTGCCATATTTGGCTCTCCGATCGTGGTGGTTCCGAAACCATCCTTAACTCTGGCGAGACCAACTTCAATGGGAACTTGTCAGGGTGATGTTGGGTTGTTGATAGAGTGCTCTTCCAGGCCGCAGAAGAAGGGGACGAAACATCACATGAAGACTAGGCCGAAAAAGACTCAACCTTGGGACATTAGGCGCAAACCTACTGTGTATCCTCCGCTGCCTAAACTGCCTCCCGAATGGTCTGTCATTGCATCGGCCGATGACGTCGATGCCGCTAACGCGTCGGAGTCGCCGTCGTCTCCGGCTCGACAAGCTCCAGTCACAAGTTAGTCCGGTTAGTTCTACTTTTAGCGAAGTTTGTAGTGCTTTGTCCTGGGTCAATTGGGCATTTGGGCCGTGATGTTTACGCTACTTCTAGCAAAAACTGAATCATGTTCGAGTATAAGTACTTGTGGTGGAATGAGCTTACCATCTGTTTGACACAAGTCCTCTGGTGAAAGTTTAATCGTCGGTAGAAGTGTTCACACTTCATCTTGTCGTGCAAATCCATTATTAGACTTGTGCTAAGTCCAGGAATTCTATATAAACAATCCTAATCATGATTTTTCTCACGTGGGTCATTTATGCTCGTGTCAACTGAATTTTTACTGAATTATTAGAAATAAAGCTACGTGTTATTGAGAGACGTCAATTGTCAACAAAATTTCTACTGAATTATTATCCGTTTGTCTATAGCCAGTCTTTACATAAATAATATAATAATTACTACAAACCTCCTAGGAACTTAACAGACATAAAATGAGTTTTTAAGACTTGGAAGGTATAATAAGGGAAAGCTAAATCAACTTGCACAGAAAAGAAACATCAACTTCAAATGGAAGAGAATGTACAATGGCGGAGAGCGCCATATACACAAATACCTAAAATGGTTTTAGTCTACTGCTGCCCAATACAAGGTTAGGAAGATAGAACCAACACGAAATATCTGTACAGACCATATAAGATTGTGTATATGACCCAAATTCATGTGGTTGATCTAAATCACACCTTGGAAGAAGACCAAATGTACGAGGCATTATTGGATACTCCTGAAGCATCGGTGCTTCCACTTCTTAATGCAGAATCCACAGGTCGTTGTGACCAGAGGAACACAATGCTCCAGAAGAACCAAGTGACTTCCAATGTGTTCAGGATATTTGAAAGTGTCAGATTTTTCATTAGAAGACCTGTATCCAGCAATTAAGCAATTACAGAAGCCGAGCTGCAGGTGAGGTCCCTGCGTTTCACATGTAGCTACCTCCAGCTGCTAGTAGGAACTACATTACTATACATTGTGACCAAAGGGTGAATGAGCCACCATATACTACCGGGAAGATGTTGATATGGTGCTCTTATTTATTCACGTCAGGCATGCCTTCCCTCTTTAGGACTTTTTCTTGTATCGACTGTGTACCAGGCCCAAGAGAAAGTCTGTAAAGATATGCTCATACTCTGGCATTTTCCCATAACCTGCAGCAGTAAAACTACGCAAGTTAAAGGAAGCAATCATCATGCCCCTGTAAAAAATGATACAACATAAACCTACGACGTTTTGAAATGGGGAAAGCAATTAGAAATTTTAAAGGCAAATAATTGAAATACAAGATCACAATTTTACATGCCTGGAAAGTAGTTAATATCAATGACATAATATTGATCTCCTTTCCCATGCTCACGTATGATATCTAAGTTGAACAACCGGAGACCCTACATAGAATCAAAGACAATAAAGAATATGTTAAGTAAACACTAGCTATTGCAATTTGCCATATATATATATATAAATGCTGTTGAAAAATCAGTAGTGAACATAACGAAAACTACCAGCCGGCAACGGAGTTCCTTTGCCAGTTTCTCAAGTAATGGTCTTGGAGGGAGCTCTGTATCAAAAGAAACGTTAGAAAATACTCATCTGTCATAGACATGCCTTAATATAGCAGAGCTTATCTAACAATTTCTGTTACCTAAGATATGCGTTGAAAAGGTGGAAATAAGCTTATAAAGATGCAACTCAATGGCCAAAGACTCTGATCAGGCAACTAACCAGCAATGTGAGGATCCAGATCAGCATCATCTGCAGAAGCTGATGCACACGAAACCCTTGGAAAATGTAAAACACCAGCATTATTGGTAAGCTCCCGCTTACAGACGTCAGGCAAAGAGAAGCGTCTGACCACCTTTATTGCCTCCCCAACAACATAAACCTTGAACATAACGCCTCCTACAAAACAAATAACAGCACTTCTGGAATTACAACACATTAGTGGTACACATGAAACTTGGTGCAAATTCATTACTACATACCATGGTTAACAAACTCCTGTAGGACAAGTGGAGGTTCAAGTTTTCGAAGAGAGCGTTGATCAAAGGCAAGAGATAACTCGTGTGATTTGGTACTCCCATCAGCAACTAGTGGCTTTGCAACTAAAACAAATGGGGGAATTAGTATAGGTGAAATGCGCTATGACCAATTGCGAACATACAAAACCCTTAAAATATTTCCACATTCAAAACAGTTTCTAGAAACTGATGAACTATATATTCCTACACATACAGGAAGATGCAGTTTGAGACCAAAAAAATACCAAGTGGTAGCGCGAGCCCAGCTGTGGTGACTGTATCAGGGATTGATGATGCATCCTTCTTAATAACTAATTGACGGGGAATATCTACTTTTCCTACAGCATAATAACAAATCAGGTAAATACAACTTTATTTACCTTCAAAGCGCAAAGAGAACAATGTACGAATGATTTGATGCTTGGATGAAGAAACTGTAACTATTGTCATCTGGGCATAAAATTATTCCTCATTTTATCATCAGAGAATAATATATACCATAAGAATCAGACAAGCTAATCTCAGCAACACACTGAAGCATGGACTGGCGATTGTGCAAATGCTGTATGGCATCTGGAGGATCAAGAACAGTGACTTCTGGATGTATCCTCCTATAGTCCTAGAATAAAAAATAAGCAAATAAAATGAAATTATCATAGACCTGAAGAATTTTCATCTCAAACCAGTGAAATGAAAAAAAAAATCCTGTTGGATATCTGCAAGTTAATTACTGGGAATTATATAGTATCAACATAATCTGCTACATAAATACAGAATGTACAGGAAGAGTCATGAATAGCTCCTCTTCTAGGATATATAGACACTCATCCTGGGCTTGACACACGAATAAACATTCAATTACCAAAATTTACCTTTTTAGCATTAAACAGTGAAGTTCCAATTTAGTCCATATTGCATTACAACAACATCCCAGAACCACTAGTTAGAGGAAGAAACAGTGCAAATTTTCAAAACAATTTACAATATAAAGGGATAATATTTTGGTTATCATTACCGCAAATGTCAACAGTCTAATGGCTAAAATTGAGATGATATAGGTAACTTAGCTGCAGTGGTCACTTTTTACAAACAGCCACTCTCAAATAACCTCAATAGTTTACAAAACAAATGATCCATGACAGTGAAATTATTTTCTAAAATCAAATTTTCCTAATAAAGACTAGCATTCACAATGTCACTTTGGGATTCCACCTCCAAGAGAGCTCTTGTCAGTGAGCATGAAACTTGAAGAGGAAATGAGATGCAGGGATCACAGCTAACAACACTAGAATATAATACTCTCCAGATAAAATCTCTGGAAAAGCAGACAAGCATTTCTCAAAACAGTATTATGAGCCATGACCACAAGGATTATATCCAAGTGCTTCCAACTGGAAGGAATCAACAAATGAAGAAATAGATGAGTTCAAAAATTTTTGCAACTACAATCATAGCAACTCTCTCTTGTGAATTCAACAGGGCCAATTTGATGATAATAGTTCAAAAACCTGATCACACTGGTAAAGCAATAAACAGGTTTAAGAAATTCTGGATAGTAAGAGTGAAGTGAATTTCATGTTTGGAATTTTAAACTGGTTGGTAAAGGTAGCCTACTAGTCAATCTATATTCAACTGACATAAAGGGTCAACATAGTAAAACAAAATGTTTTTCTGCAAACAATGTTCAGGAAACCTGAAGGAATCAGCTAGATGGCCATGAAGTAGAATAATCGCCACTCTCTAGCCTCGATCTCAACTATCAAGTCATGATTCATGATGGGGGAAAGAGCAAGGAATTCTGCAAGTTGTGTCAAACATAAATAAGATTCAAGCATTCAAAAGTCGGTTATATTTGATCCTGTATCTTCGTGGAAGACACCATAGGAGCATGCAAGCAATCAAGCAAATACAACGTTATGGATGTTCATCAGAAATTTACATAGCAAAAATTACCTCAAGAATCTGCCGCCACTCGCATCCAATTAGCTGTATTGGAGGAGAAAAAGATAAATTAAAAATGTGTCAAATTTCCTGGCATAGAATTAGACGCAAAGGGAGTAGTTAATCGTGCATGTGTAATAATCGACCCATAAGCTTCCTCTTTCCAGCACAAGCACATGAAAAATAATAGGAATATGGTAATCAAATGAGAACCAACTAATTCATAGAGGAAGTTGAATACAAAAGGAAATTCTAACCTTATGCAATACAATGTCAAAAGGGCCTTGAGCTGAAAGTGGCCTGTTTAGATCAATGGCTACAAATAATATCCCTTTGTTCCTGCACCACAGCAAACAATTAGGAACAACTGCAACCACTGACAAATGAATTACGGAGGCATAGATTATATTTCCAAAAGAGTCAGTAAGTTTGATCAACCTAACTATTAAACTAATCAAAGCAACAAAGAGCAATGAAATAGGAAAGAAGCCAATACATGTGTTGGGGCTTACTGTTAAATCATACAGTCGAGTATGGCCAGGAACACTATGAAATGGAGTATACCCAGTTAAGTGAAATAGATACTACCAAACTCCCAAATTATTTCTAGACGAAAAAACAACCATTGCATGGTCCCCAAATCCAGGGGCAGAGGTAACAAAGCAATCCAATCAACAACGTTTGAGCGAACAAGTCCTTTTACACGTCGGGTGGTAAGATGTCTATAGAGAATAAGTAACCATAGTTTCAATTAAGATTCAATCAGATGTAATATTTTTTTTTATAAAGATAACTTTCTGGACAACTAAACGAAAGCGACCTCTAAAAGGCCAAAGAATATTCGCGTCCTCTACATTAAAGAGAAGAACGCACAAGACATGGATTAAAACCACGTCGAAAGAAGCGTATTGTCCTAAATCATACTTGCCACTGAAAATTACAATCAAAACAACCCAAAAAAAAATCATGAGAAACCAGAAATGGCTGGAGAGGATTACAGTAGAGAGAGAGATTAATACCTAGCTAAACCTTCAAGCTTGGGCTGCAAGAAGCTTTTAATCTTCTTGGAGGTAAGAGCGTAACCGACGACAACAAGATTCCTCTGGAGAGGATACCCTACGGCGATCGACGACGCAACCACCTCATCCTCCACCGATGCCTCATCGTCTCGGTCAAAATCTCCCAGCACAGATTCATCGTGCAGCTTCATGTCCGCAAATCAAACCCTAAAAATCAGAAGAAGAGAAGAGGAAGAAGAAATTGAGAGTTAAGGAGGGAGAAGAACGCAGAATGCGAATACTAGTAGTGTGGAAGACCGGGTCGAGAGGGGAAGATATTTAAGGCGTAAATACATATAACAAACACGTACATATATAGAGAGAGAGAGTGATCGGAGAAAATGTGTGCTTGGTGTTTTTTTGTGTGTGTAATTTTCTTGGATGGTGAAGTAGAAAGAGAGAGAGAGTGAGAGGCCGGACGAAGCCAAGTTGAGCGCGTACTTATACGCGTTGTCTCACGTGGACGCCTGTACCTAAATAATTATACTCCCAAGAGTATATACATAAAACTTACTCTCGGCTTGCCAGGTGGCATTTTACACAGCCATGTCATCCAATCGAAAGAGGATTAATACTTATTGACGAATACGGTGAGCAATTGAGGCGCATTCTAAAAATTAGGATGTAAATTTTGTTCCAATTTTAATTTGGGTTTAATTTGGGTTGATCGAGTTATGGGTCAAAATAGTTCTGACTGATTAAGGCATGAGTCGAAGTTGGGTTGAACATGGGGCGGCCCAATTTGACATGTAGCTAGACCGAAATGATAAAACAATGTCATTTTGTAAATTTGTTTTTTTTTTTAAAGTAAGGATAGGTCGCGCTGGCACATGAGTCATCCAACCCTAGGGTCCTCTTGACCCGGAAAAGTAAGGATAGGCCGTGCCGGCACATGAGCCATCCAACTCTATGGTCCTCTTGACCCGGCCTAATCCAGCTTATTGGCATTCCTGCTAAAATTATTGGTTATTTAATTATAATATATTATTTAATATTCTTTTTTATTCCTTACTCTTTCCTTTTTTTTCTTGTACCGACTCACAAAATAATCACAATTTTGGTAGGATTAATTAATGGATAAAATAAATTAAAAATTAAAACTAGAAATTCTAAATTTTTTGAAGAAAATCTAATTAATTTCAAAATTTTTAGTCTAACTTAAATTTGAATTAAACTCAATTTTTAATTTAATTTGAACTTTTGTATTTTTATAAAAAGTTGAATTCAAGGCCTAATCATTATCATACAAAGAAATTTAATTATAGTAAAAAAATAAAATCTTGTTAATTGAATAATCATTAAGTGTTATTTAAATATGTGTTTACCAAAACTGACATGTAAAAAATTACATATTTTATTAAAAACTGATAACATTCAAAAGTGTCTTTTAATTGATAAAAAAAAATTAGATATGGAAAGATTGTGTCAATTACTTTTATATTGTAGTCCTTATCTTAGTCTTGATGGGACGATTATCTTAGTGGGAGAGTTATGGTCCATTCGCGATGGATTATTTTTGCATGAGATCATGATTTTCGACAGGTCGTGGTAGAATCGGATAGCATGGAAGCAGTGAGGATGATGACTTATGGTCTTATCTCTTTACATCTTCTATCTGTTCTGGTTGTGAATATTCAAGTTTTACTTAATAAGAATTGTCTTTATTCTATTAGGCATATGTTTCGTAAAGGTAATTTTGCAGCAGATTGTCTGGCTAAATTACGTCATGACATTTCGTCAACTTTTCAAGTTTGGGAGGAGATTCCTAACGCCCTCTCCTTGATTATCTGGGCTGATACCTGTCGTGTTTCTTTTATGAGATAATTTTGGTTTTCTCTCATTTGCAACCGGAAAAAAAAAACATTGACTCCTTAAAATATTAAAGTCCTTAGTGCTGCCTTAGAATAAAGGTGTTAAAGAAATGCATGCAATGTTTTCATCTAATCTAATCATGGCTATTGTTAGCCACGGATGACAAGTCGTGCATCCAAACAGCAATTATTGAGTAAAATTAGAAAATCGTGTACAAAATAGGTTCCTAAATAGCATTTGCAAGATCTATTGCCTTGGGTTGATCATTTTTTGTAAACAAAAACAATATTTTAATCTAACTTATACTTTTAAAATCCGTTAAAACTCTTTAATAACAGTATAATAGTCATTAATTATTATTATTTTAAGTACATATTAAATCTTCAACTTGTCATGAACTGATGATGTCAGTAACAATAAACAAAACATGGTCGTAATCAAGCCAAAATAAGAGCAGGCGGATTAGGTTGGACGTTGATCAGACACAGACACATACAAAACAACGTTGTAGACCACATCAGGTTGCGACATTTTAAACTCCGAGCAATGAAAGCGTCTTGACACTAATCTTATATTTTATCATCCCGACAATTAGGGACTTCACAAGTTTAGGTTCATTTGATAAAATAAGCTAATTAGTGCAATCAAGTGGAAATATTTCAAATTGAGGGCAAATTCGGATAAGCCTGTCCAGAAAAACACTCGAAGAATTCCACTCAATGGATAAGCTTCCTCCTGTAATTCTGTTGGGTTAGACTTGATTAATATGACCAACAAATGTCACTCACAAAGGTGGCAGACACATGGGGCCGTTAGATTGAGACAGTATTCCAACTTTTGTGCAATGAAGAAGGCACCCAATGAGAGGAACCGCCACGATTTGACCTTCACGGCTTTGATCAAGCCCCACACCCAAACGAAGCGAAGAGAATAAAGTCACGAGCCTAAACACAAACGGTTGATATACATGAAGGAGCCGAGTCAGTACACACTACATTTCTTAAGCAGCGTTCTGGGTTTTCTGCTTTTGGCAAGTGTTATTTCCTGGGATTGCATTGCTGATAAAAGTAAGGCAACGATTAACATATAAAGGTTGTTCCTTTTTTGTGATATATGGAATCGGACAAGAACACTGGAGCAATCCTTTACAGAGTCGATATATTTCTTTAGCTGAAGCTTTCTTCTTTCCTCTGATAAGGATGACTCAGAGTTTCAACCCAATAGGCCTTGAAAATGACATGGTGTGTCCAACACTAATTTAAGCTTGCACCTCTTTACAACATTATGGCTTTAAAGATGAAGGGGAATCACTAGCAGGAGTTATTTTTGTCTCCAGTGCGTTGGGAAGTGTATGTAGGAAAAGCAAAAGCACCCAAGAATTCCAGGAGATTATATTTCTAGTCCCGTGACTGAAGCATACCTTTACCTGAAACATATGGTTCATTGATAACCAGGAGACTCGATTGTTAAGACATATCATCCAAGAGCTTGCCTGAACAGTCTTTTTTCCGTTACACATGTTTGGAACCTGATAATCAACCCAAGAGGGATTTGGTCCTACAGTCTGAACCTAGCAAGCAATTAACAACTAAATAATAATGATCACACATAAACAGCCATGCATATAAAATTATTACCGTGATGTGTTTGAATACCCTTCTCCCTCCCAAAAAAGTCATTTTATCTACTACTAACAAGAAATCGGAATCACATTGATTCCAGCTTGCACCACATCAATGAAGCCAATTGGTGCATATAGACGATAGCAACTAACAATGGAGTCATAATCAATTATACGCAAGATAAAGCTAATGACCAGTTCATCATTGTGCAAGGACAGAAGTTCAGAACTCATATGACATTATTATTTGATGTCCCTATATTTGATATAGAACATACCGCCTGGAGCAGAACCCACAAAGAGGGGCTTTCAGTTATGCTCGGTGAAAAGAATAATGTTTGTGAGATATATACTCCAGCAGATAGACATACGATATGACCCATGCTTAGCTTAAATTCACCACACGTGTTGACATACGATATGACTCATGCTTAGCTTAAATTCACCACACGTGTAAATTGGCAGTAAAGCACACACACAGGTGCAGATAACTATTATTATAGAAGGATCTCAGGTGACAAATAGTAGAGATGTATCTATGAAATATTGCCAATAGACTTATCAACTTGGGAAAAAGGTTCTCACAGATGAGCCAAAGCAGTTTCCAGGAGGCTCAAATACTACCAAGATAGGATGTTCAAATACTCCCAACATTAGTTATTTCCGCTCTCCTTGCTACTCTCTCTAGCTCAACTTCAAATTAAAGTCAAACTAACCAAGCATTTTCTATAGTTAACAAATCTAAAGGACTTTGCCAAACATTTTATATTCTTTTAATGTAATTATATGATACTTTTCAGACAAATTAGTTTTTGTTAGTGGTTATGATTGGGTGCATGAAGTATTAACTATAAACTTAGGATCAGAAATACATATTTATCATCACAATACAAAGTATCTAACTCCAAACTTAGGATCAGAAATAAATGTTTACCAACACAGCAGAAGAGTATCTAACTCCAAACTTAGGATCTTATAAATAATTATCAACCCAATATAGACCATGCTGCAGTGCGAACCAAGTACAGTTTGCATAGGTGTACAGGAAAAGAATTAGCTACACATTAACCTCTGTTGACAAATTTGACTCTCCCTATCAAAGCATAAAGATCCCATTACTCTCGAGTCCACGAGTTAATTGACCATCTCCACCAACTTAATGCAAATAAGTGCTCACTCAAGATATTTACTGCAGCATACAAAAGTATTGTACAGCTGAAAGAGTGTGGATCTCACATCTCGCTTTGATGACAATAACCTGAAAACTGAAGACAACCAGATATATTGATGACATCTCAGTGACTAATCAAGCCTGATTGACTGCAGAGTATATCATGAGACATAATGCCTGGTTATGCAGGACTTTGAGTCCAATATTGTCTTATTACCCTCAAAGATTTGTCACAAATTACCCATGAAAGACTCTCATTCGGTTCCCATATTTTTCCAATAAAGTCCTAATATCACTGGCATCCGAAAATCAACTAAATTGACAGCATTTAAAGTTTGGTTGCCATGGCTCACCACCTGAACCTTGCAATGATATAATTTTCATCATTTCATGATTCAATTTAAAAAAAACTGATATTCAAGGACTTAATAAGACAATTGTAGAAAAATAGTGAAACAAGAATGACATAGTGAATTACGTGGTTCGGTTAATCCAACCTACTTTCACAGGAACGAACAACTTCTCTTATTTTTCTTCTTTTTTAATTACAAGATGTAGAGTTTTATAATGTACAAACAAGGTTTTAATTTAGGAAAGAAACCTATCTACAGAAGGATATAATTAGGGGAGATTGGCCCCAATTTAGGAAAATCAAAATAGGAGGAAATCCCTCAATCTTGTGATTTCCACACTCCGCCTCAAGTTGGATCATAAATGTTGACCATATCCAGCTTGCCAATGAAATCATCAAAATTTTGCCTTGACAACCCTTTAGTGAATATATCGATTGTTTGCTCCGTAGTAGGAATATATATCATGCAAATTATCCCTTCTTTAACTTCTCTTTGATATAAGTGTCGGTCCACCTCTATATGCTTGGTTATGTCGTGTTAAACTGGATTGAGGGAAATACTGATTGCTGCTTTGTTATCACAATAGAGTCTCATAGGTGATTCTAATGTGATATGTAGTTCTTGCAAGAGTTTCTTTAGCCATAACCCTCACATATACTGTGTGCCACGGCTCTGAACTCAGCTTCAGCACTACTTCAAGCCACTACGTTTTGATTCTTGCTTCTCCACGTAACTAGATTTCCCCATACAAAAGTGCAATATCCAGAATTTGATCTTCTATCATCAGTAGAGCCAGCCCAATTTGTATATTTAAACATTTCTATTCCCCTTCCATCACATTTCTTAAAGAATAGGCCTCTACCAGGAGTACCTTTGAGGTACCTGAGAATCTTATACACTCCTTCAAGGTGAGCCTCCTTCGGTGAATGCATATGTTGACTCGCCACGCTTACTGCGAAAGCGATGTCTGGTCTGTTATGAGAGAGATATGTTAGTCTACCACCAATCTTTGGTATCTTTCTTTGTCAATTGATTTCCCTGTATCAATCGTTCCCTTGTTTCTATAGGAGTATCACTCGGCTTGCAAACCAGCATGCATCCCAGTTTCATTTAATAGATCAATCACATATTTTCGCTGTGAGACACTGATTCCTTTTTTTTTTATCTAGCAAATTACATGTCTAACAAATATCTCATTTGGCCAAGGTCTTTTCCTTCAAATTCAGTGGCCAGGACTTTCTTCAACCTTGCCATTTCGAATACATCATCCCTTGTGAGTAAAATATCGTCCACATACACAATTAAGATGGTTTTCTTCCCTTCTTTGGATTGTTTAAAGAACATGGTATGATCCGAATGGCCAT
>JANIHZ010000002.1:7159756-7174885 GCA_027478365.1 Erythroxylum rufum
GAAGCACTGTGTTTGTCTATAACCATGATCCCAAGAAATCCAAACTAGATCCTAAAGCTATCAAATGCATCTTTGTTTTGGAACCCAAAAGGTTTATAAGTGCTTTGATCCAACATCCCGGAAATTTTTTACCTCTGTGGATGTTACATTTTTTGAAGGTAAACCTTTTGATAGCAACACTCATCTTTAGGGGTAGTATTTCAGTGAGGAAGATGAGAGGTCTAGTGAAGAAAAAACTGAGATGTTGAATCTAGAAGGACCAGCAGTAGATTGGTCAGGGGGAGAAAAAAGAAAATTACGAAGAAGACAATGTTGAGAAGGAAGCAGGAAGTGAAGAGCAGAAAACATTCCAAGGTGAAGTATATAGCAGGGGAGCAAGGGAAGTAATGTTCGATACAACTCAATTATCATCTCCGAATCTGAGTCCTGACATCTTACAATCTGAGACTGAAGTTGCTAGTACTCAACCAGGTAACTCGAACAATCTAACTGGTGATATTTTTCTTCCTATTGCAATGAGAAAAGGAAAAAGATCATGTACACAATACCCTGCCTCTAACTTTGTCTCCAATGCAAACTTGTCTCCAACTTTTTTTGCCTTTATTTCCACACTAACCAGTGCAGAAATTCCAAACAATGTACATGATGCTCTGGCTGTTCCTGACTGGAGGGAGGCTGTTTTGGAAGAATTAAAGGCCCTGGAAAAGAATGGCACATGGGAGAGAACATACCTGCCAAGTGGAAAAAAGTTGGTTGGATGCCGGTGGATATTTACCATTAAATACAATGCAAATGGTTCAATAGAAAGATTTAAAGCTTGTTGGTGGCAAAGGGTTATACTAAAAAATTTGGGGTGGACTATACTGAGACATTCTCTTCAGTGCAAAATTGAACACTGTCAGGGTCATATTATCAGTGGTTGTGTGCTTATACTAGCCTCTAATCCAATTAGATGTAAAAAATTCTTTCTTGAATGGTGATTTGGATGAGGAAGTGTACATGGAGCCACCTCCTGGGTTCAAGAAAAGCTTTGGGGGCAAGGTGTGCAAACTTAGAAGGTCTTTGTATGGACTAAAATAGTCCCCAAGAGTCTGGTTTGATAGATCCACCAAGTTTGTAACAATTCAGAAGTATTTTGAAGGCCAATCAAACCATACCTTGTTTACTAAAAGGACTGGGGAAGGTAAAAGTGCTATCCTAATAGTGTATGTGGATGAGATTATAATTATTGGGAGTGATCTTGTGGAGATAGAGAAGTTACAAGAACAGCTCGGAAGGAATTTAAAGTAGCACAATCGCATGAAGAGATCTCAGGCCTTTGTTTCCCTAAACTTAACGTTCAACGTTATATATAAGAGTCACAGCTCGCTCAAGGAGTGTGTGAAGTCTTGCGGCTCAAAAGAGTTATGGCTGAGTTAAACTTGGAGGTTAAGCCTCCCATGAAGTTGTATTGTGACAATAAGGCAGCCATTAATATGGCACACAATCCAGTACTTCATGAAAGGACAAAGCATATAGAGGTTGATAAGCAGTTTATCAAGGGAAAAATGGAAGATGGAAGCATATGTACTCCGTTTGTTCCTACTAAAGAACAGAGAACAAATGTCTTCACAAAGAGGTTGTTAAGACAACCATTTGAAGAGCAAATTGGCAAGTTGGGCATGTTAGACATCTTTGCACCAACTTGAGGGGGAGTGTAGACAATTCCGTAATTAAGGGATTATTCTTAGAGATTATTCTTAGCTGTTTTCCTATAATATCACTTCCTAAATTAGGAGACTACCAAAACTATGTACCCTAGTTCTATATAAGAGCCTATGGGTCTAGGACATATGTATGAAACAATCTTCTTTATACATCTAAGTTGTTTCAATATGTTTGCAGGTTCCAATTGCAGTAACTAGCATGCTTGAATATTAGCAGAAAAATATATCTTCACTAGGGAAATGATAGGCTGTTTATTAATTGAACAAAAAATAAGAATTTGGTTGGTTACATTCGTGTTGTATGGGATGAGAACAAACCAGACATGGCTTGCTTGTGGATGATTTGAGCATTTAAAATCACTAGTTTTGTTTCTTAATTTCCATTTTCTATTTTAGTTCTCAAGTCTAGGCCAACGTTTTTCAATCATCTTACTTTTATTGCAAGTAAAAAGAGAACTCCTTACTCTGGATCACATAATATTGTGTTTGATGCTCTAGATGTTATTCCTTATCTGTGTCCCTGGTCCTATAAGTTGCTGTCTGTTCCTATTTGCATATGGTGTTATGTTCTTAAACACACTTATTCTTTTCATGGACGTCCTCATTATTTGTAAATGAACTGAAGTACATACTGGGTAATGTGGTGCTCAGGGGCCTTGCATATTGAGTCCTTTTTCAAGTTATATTGATGAAAATTGAAGTTTGGTTAGAACATAGACACTATTTTCTGTTAGAAACTGATGTTGAATTTTTTTTTTCATATTTCAATTAAGTTGTTAAATCTCTCACTGATTTATTAATGTAGTCATACTCTTGCAACCCAGAAAGAGAAATGGAACTACTGCTATTTATTATTTTTGAACTAATGGTTAATAGAAATATGTTTTGCCTTCCCTTTAATTTACCCCTTTTCATGTCTTCTTTTAGTTTCTAATAATGTTGTTGATTCTGGGAAGAATGCTAGTTGTCCTTGTGGAGTACATCAGAAACCCGTCTTTGCAAGTCATCATGTGATCAATTTCTTAAGCTGTTGATGAAAGGAGTATGGGAGACCAAGAAGGTAATTACCGTCTCTCCCTATTTTGCATCCTTCAATTGTAATGGTTTAGTAATCAAGAAAAGTATGCATTTTCCTATGTTTTTCAATTCTTTCAGAATATTGGTATTTTTCCGCAAGCATATGGTACACTCCGATGCAGTGCAATGTCATGTTCTCTTTATTACATTTCATATTTTTCATGAGGTTGGATTAGTCAATAATCACACACTTAAGTATTTCTTCGTACTGTCGAACTAAAAGTCTGATGAACGATCAGTTACTGACATACCACTTTGCACAAATAGAAGCATTATCTATTAAGAGCCATTAAAGTCAAGCAACAACCCTTTGCTGCAGATGCTTCTGATTTGTTAATCAAGTTGTAGTCTGCTGCAATTATGAATGAAAATTTTGACATCAAGATGATGGCAAGTTACTTGGAAGCTATCATTAAACCAGTAGTTGTATGTACGAATTGTACCCCAATTTTGTTGCTCTTGCTGTATCATAGTTTTCTTGCTGTGTCTGGCTAAGCTGGGGGTGGATTGGGACATTTGAGTCCTCTCCAATGCTCAGACCATTTATAAGAAGTGAAGTTCTGTTTGCTCCATTAACATTTCTTGTTCCATGCACCTGGGAAATAAAATAATCTGGTGAGTGTGGAAGAAGATGTCTGATATGACTCTTTGATTTCACTAAAGATTCTATAGTAGCATAACCCTGTGCTTTCAGTAGTTTCAGGTTTCTCTATGAAATAGGGTTACCTGCTTATAAAGCTCCAGATTTTCTTGGTGAATGAGGTTACCCTGATACAAAGACGTCAACATTTAAGTGCTTGACTAGGAGATTTATGAAAAGCTAAAAAGATAATTTCTAGACATTGTATCTATGTTACCTTTCGGTTTAGCTCTTGAATCTCATCCATTAATATTTGATCCTGAAGAAGCAAAGTACATCAATTGTTACATGCATTTCCTCATTTATGAGTATGGAATGTGGAAGACTGAACAATGGGACAAGTTGTCAAACCTTTTTCACCCTTACGCCAAGTACACTGTGCTCCAATTGGTTCTCCAAACTTTGTAGGTCCTTTACACTTAAGCCAGAAAGCTCTTCTCCCATTATGCGCCTGATATTCTTAAATTATGGTCAAGGGGATGCTGGTGTTTGCTAATCACACTAAGGATGGTACAGAAGCATCTTTCTTTCATTTCAGCGGAGTCTCTATTTACTGAATATATTTAAATAAATTGCCTTTTGGATGATAATTTCACTGATCCGGATGTTGAGTGTGTATATAACAAGAAACTATACATGTTTTTCTATTGTTTGTATATGTATAGTCATTTATAGGGTGCATGAGGAGGGTTCATTTTCAAGGCAGCAACATGGAAACTGCATACAACTCACGAAAGTTCAAAAGACCTGGGTGAGTTATTATAACAAAAAAGTATATTATTTAATTTTCTGGAATCTTATTTTTGTTGGGGGAATTAGTGGCTTGGACATTCCAACTTCTGAACCTCTTACCATGGCTGAATGAATAGTGACTACAGGCTTGCCTATTGATTGTTGTTATCCGTCTAAACTCATACAAGGAATGTGCACGAATTGAATGCTGCTTTAGGTAATTGGTACATTGGAATTACAGCGGCATGAACTCAAAATATGAAACTGTGTTGCTCATGCACTTATGGAAATCACGTGTTTATGAGTTTCTTCGATAGAAGTAATGAAATACATGTTTAGGAGTCTTATGTGTGGATGGATGATTCAAATCTGGGGATCTAGAGTGTGCACAAGATGCAGCGAATTTTGAAATCCAAGTGAAGTTCTTTCATCTTTTTACATCACATATGATCACTGGATATTGTTTTACTTATAAAAGGAATATTATCATGCTAGACATGCACAATCTGCCTTTTTTTTTCTTTCTTCTTTTGCTTGTATAATGCAAAAATGGACATGCATATAGGAGTAATTTCCTGTATACACATGCAAGCTCAGGTAATTTGTCAAGAGTGGTCGTCTCAATTTTGGCTAAGCTCAAAGTCAAAATGTCTGCAATTTTGGGGAAATTTTGAGGTTGGGGGTGTTAGGTTGGTACACACGTCAAACCCAGAAATTTATATAACAACCCCAACTTTGTGGATTCTGGTTTTATTCTTTGCAGTGACTGAAGGCCTGCGACTGAATTGTTTCCAAGGATACTTTCTTTTGTGTGAGAGGGCTGGCCTTTTCAGTGTCTAATGTGGTACTGAAAACCATTAGCAGTAGCAATTTCTGCAGATAACTATCTTTTCTAGCACTATCTTCCACTTCAAAAGTACAAGAAATCAATAGTCAAAGCACAGAGTTATACCGATGGTTTTCTTGCAAAGTTTGCAGTTGTTGCCTCAACATTGCTGCCTCCCTTTTCCAAAACTGGGAAGTAAATTGCAGAATTCTCAACATAAACATTTTCTAAATGACTAAGGTAAGACAAACTACTACTATTGCAAAACCATGAAGAATATTCATGAATGAATGGAGTTGCTAATATTAACTGGCCTCTGTTGTCCAATTTCTACTGATGATAGTTTCACAGATTTAGAAACTTGGGATTACAGATTGTCCAATGATACCTGATAAATAATAGAGTTGTGTGCATAAAAATCAACCGTACATCATTACAGAGGGCAGAGTTTTAATTTAATTTGATGTTTGTTCTAGTTTTGTCTTAATTGCTCATTTCGGAGAAATCATTTTCCCTGGATGCTTTGTGCTTCTTGCAAATGTGTTGGATAAACGTGCCTGGGGAGTGATGCTATGTGAAGTGGATGTATAACATCTATATTTTATCAGATGCGAACATTAGATGGTTGGTCAGAGCATGAAATTGGTAGTGATAAGATCATGTTTTCTGGGATATTGTTGGAAAGTTGTAACTAGGCTGAGGGCTGTGGATGCTTTGCCTTGCCATGAGCATGCCACCTCTAAGAGGTTAAAGCCACCTGTTGTTTTAAATCTAGTATTTGGCTTGCTCTTGAAAGAGAAGCCTCATTGGCTGGGGTTCATTTGTTTTATTTTACAATTCTAACAACCAACATTGAGGATTATGAAGTAGCCAAAGATCTTAGGACCAGGCTTACCAGAGATCCTGTGCTTTCCTAAAGAGGGAAAGCTTCTAAATTTTTTGTTCTTAACAAATAAAAAGGTTGTTACCCGTTACTCCCTCTAAATTAGGATCCTAGAACAGAATTTGAGAACAGTCTTGGCCTTGACATTTTTGTATGAAGGTACTGCTCCCTATACTTCACTGTGTACGTGGCTGCAAGGCAAAGACTATTTTTGTTGGACCGAAGTAATACTGGTCACCATGAATGAAGAAGCTAGAAAGTGTTCTTTTTCCCAACTTGTTAGCAGTTTCACTTAGTACCATTCAGTTCTACTCGAGCTGATCAAACATGAATAGATAACATACCTTTACTTCAGAGGTTGGATTCCCCGACTGATGTTCCTCTTTTGCTTTGTTGTATCTTTCAATTACTGATTTCATGCTGTAAGAGAAAATTAACACTGTATCATAAAAGCTGCTGTGCTGTGTGCAGAGACTCTTAAAGTTCATGAACCAGAGAGTTGGAAATATACTTTGAAGGTTAAATGGTCAACTGTTTTTGCTTATATAAAATTTTTCTGCACAGTATTTAAAGAACAAGAAGGAAACCATATTAAGAAGCTGGAAAAAGCGCATTAGTGCCATGGCATTAACAGGTGCACAACATAAGTAGCTTTTGATATCAAAAACTTCTTTTTATTCTGTTTTCTGCAATTATTTTCCATTGTGATGTTTGTAGCACAATCTAATCTTTTATTTTTCGTTACCCTGCAAAAAGCTTCGATTCCTTTTTCTTCTATTCAAGGCTGAACTCAACATTGTGTCCTTCCCATGGTGCTCTTAATCGAGACAATTGTTAACACCTGTGATAAAGTTTTCCATGAATTATTTTTGTTGTATATATAAGGTCTCTAGATTTTGCAGATTAGCAAATTTGGGGTGATCAAGTTACCAATAATGCATTTGTTTCTGACAAAAAGAGTGGGGGTGTGGTTGCCAGAGGACAGCATCGAGCTTGAACATGTTCTGTTTATTTTCCTTTTTCTTTTACTATAATCTAGGTACGGCCTCATGCAGCATGAGGCATTTACAGCAGCTTCACAGCAAGCTGTAATATCTTCCAAGTGTGGTGAATCATTGGTGCACACAAGCCTTTAGGTCTGCCAAGAGACAGGAAAATATTTTGCAGGGCTATCAATAAGTATCTATGTCGCTCTAGATATTTGTTGGGCCAAAAAGGTTCTATATTGATTCGGTTTAAGGGGGGTGAATCTAATGGAGCCTATTATTGGTAAGTCAAAAATTTGCAGTTCTAGTTAAAATCTCAAGAAAGTTAAATGGTTTCCCATCAAGCATTAAGAAGTTTGTTTATAGGGTGACTAGTCTCAAATCGCCCAATATTAATTTGGGCAGAAGGTATTTTTAATCAGTTGCAAGCATCCTACAACATTCTGACCCTGCCCTTCAGTGTTTAGTTCTATCTAGTGTCCATTATTCTTACTACTTGATTCTTTCATATTTTGCCATGGCTACCAATTACCTTATGAATCGAGATTTTCAAATCATTCCTCAGTTTTGATATGAACTGATATTCGATTCCTGTCACCCTATTAAGTCAAAAGTTAATATGTTCTATTTGTAATAATGTTATTTACAAAGTACTAGAGTAAAAGGTATTTGCACCTGTTAAATGTTTTTTTTATTTGAATTAGTTATGTTTGTTCAGTGCTGAAAACCTTTAAAGAAAAAAGTAGGATTTTGTATTAATTTTTTCAGTTATTTTAGCTTAAGTTATGTTCATAAAGACATTGTATTAGTTAATTATATCATTTGTATTAAAATATTTTGCCAAATGTTTTAAAGTTTATTAAATAATTTCAATGGGATTTTTTTTGAGATTTTTTTAATTTCGTGACTAAATTTTAAAAATTTGTTAAGGGACTAATTTTTTTGTAAGTTTAATAAACTTATTAATATTTTGTTGATTTGGTTAATAGATTCATTTTTGTTTGTGATGTAAGCTTTTATGTAGAAAAGTAATGGTTGATTTATTATTTACATGGAGTAAAGCACTAAACTCATAACTCGAATTTAGTACTTATACATATGGTCCATACTCATAATTCATCTACTCGTAACTAACTTGATTCTGGGTTAGATGTTATAAGAGTTGGGGTAAGAATAGAGAGCTTTACTTCTTCATTCATGAAACCATTTCAATTCCTTGATGTTTTAAGGATTGAAAAAAAAAGCCATATTAGTAGGAATGAATTCCCAATGGAAAGCTAGTAAATAGTGGAGCTTCGCCTTTCTTTGAAAGCTCACGATTGTAGATATTCCCAAGCTAAAAGGTGTATTGTCTTGAGTACTTTTAAAAGATTGCATGTTATAAGATGATGGTAGTTTGAAGCTTAAATTCAAAAGACTCACCTCACATCAATTATTTTGGAAAATGATTTTTGTTTTATCAAGTTTTTGTCTTTTCCATTTGTTCAAGTTTGTCCAATTCTTCAAATGATTTATGGCGCAATTTGTGTTGCTTGTATATCTACTTTGGAGATATTAGCGTTTAAGTGTTAAGATGATTTTGTATATAAACATGGGAGATATTAGCGTTTAAGTGTTAAGATGTGGACGTTTTAAGTTTAAATTACAATATTGTGCAAGTATTGGCAAGCCTTAGCTAATATTTGACACTTGAAAAGATAGAGCAAGGCAAAGACTAATACGGAAAAAAAACAAGCATTCTCAATAAGTTTGTATGCGTCGGTGCATACAAGATGCATATAAGATGTAAAATTGATAGCTTAAGATAAATCTTGGGTTAAATGAAGGTTAGATCATAAGTATGAGGGAAGTAAGAGTTTTAAGGATTTACTATATGCTCAATTAGGGGAAGGGTTTATTGTATGCTTAATTAGGTTAATCATAACTAATGGACTTGACAAAGGTGATCATATGATTAAATTAGTGTGCTACAAAAGTATTTGGATTTAGATGACTAATTATCAATGAATAAAGATTAAGGGAGATTTTGAATAATGTGGCAGATAAGATTACGGTAAATATACATCAACTTTAAAAGATAAAGATTAGAGGATATTAGTGTTTAAGTGTTAGAGGTTTAAGTTTGTGTATCTACTTAGGAGATATTAGCGTTTAAGACGTTTAAGTTTAAATTACAAAATTGTGCAGGTGTTGGCAAGCGTTAGCTAATATTTGGGACTCAAAAAGACTAAGCAAGGCAAAGACATGGAAGTGAAAAAAATGAGCGTTGTGAATAAGTTTGTATGCATTGGTACATACAAGATGCATAAAAGATGTAAAATTGATGGCTTAAGATAAATCTTGGGTTGAAAGGTTGGTAGATCATAAATGTGAGGGAAGTAAGAGCTTTAAGGATTTATTGTATATTCAATTAGGTGAATCATAACCAATGGACTTGACAGAGGAAAACTTTGGATTAAATTAGTGTGCTATAAAAGTATTTGGATTTAGATGACTGATCATCAATGAATAAAGATCAAGGGAGATTTTGAATGATGTGGCGGATAAGATTACGGTAAATATACATCCAACTCTAAAAGATAAACATTAGAAGATATTAGCGATTAAGTGTTAAAGAGGTTTAAGTTTGTATATCTACTTAGGAGATATTAGCCTTTAAGACGAGTTTAAATTACAAAATTGTGCAAATGTTAGCAAGCCTTAGCTAATATTTGGCGCTCAAAAAAATGTAGTGGGTCAAAGTCGTGCAAGTTAAAAAAAAAGAAAAATAGCTTTGTAAATAGGTTTGTATGCATTGGTGTATACAAGATGCATAAAAGATGTAAAATTGATAGCTTAAGATAAATCTTGGGTTGAAAGTTAGCCAGATCATAAGTATTGAGGGAAGTAAGAGCCTTAAGGATTTATTGTTTGCTAAATTAGGTGAGGGATTTATTGTATGCTCAATTAGGTGAATCATAACTAATGGACTTGTCAGAGGTGAGCATCGAATTAAATTAGTATGTTACAAAAGTATTAGATTTAGATGACTAATCATCAATGAATAAAAGATCAAGGGAGATTTTGAATTATGTGGAGGATAAGATTACGGTAAATATACATCAACTTTAAAAGATAAAGATCAAGAGATATTACCGTTTAAGTGTTATATCTACTTAGGAGATATTACCGTTTAAGATGTTTAAGTTTAAATTACAAAACTGTGCAAGTGTTGGCAAGCCTTAGCTAATATTTGGCACTTAAAAGGATGGAGTAAGGCAAAGACGTGTAAGTAAAAAAAAAAAAGAGCATTGCGAATAAGTTTGTATGCATTAGTGCATAAAAGATGCATAAAAGATGTAAAATTGATGGCTTAAGATAAATCTTGGGTTATCATAAGTATGAGGGAAGTAAGAGCTTTAAGGATTTACTGTATGCTTAGTTAGGGGAAGGATTTACTGTATGCTTAATTAGGTGAATCATAACTAATGGACTTGACAGAGATAGACGTATGATTAAATTAGTGTGCTACAAAAGTATTTGGATTTAGATGACTAATCATCAATGAATAAAGATTAAGGGAGATTTTGAATGATGTGACGGATAAGATTACGATAAATATACATCAATTCTAAAACATAAGATCAGAAGATATTAGCGTTAAGTGTTAAAGAGGTTTAAGTTTGTATATCTCCTTAGGAAATATTAGCGTTTAATATAAAATTGTGCAAGTGTTGGCAAGCTTTAGCAAATATTTGGCACTCAAAAAGATGGAGCAAGGCAAAGTCGTGTAGGTAAAAAAAAAAAGAGCATTGTGAATAAGTTTGATTGCATTGGTGCATACAAGATGCATAAAAGATGTAAAATTAATAGCTTTAAGATAAATCTTGGGTTGAAAGTTAGCCATATCATAAGTATTGAAGAAAGAAAGAGATTTAAGGATTTATTATATGCTCAATTAGGTGAAGGATTTACCGTATGCTCAATTAGGTGAATCATAACTAATGGACTTGACAGAGGTGAGCATTGGATTAAATTAGTATGCTACAAAAGTATTTGGATTTAGATGACTGATCATCAATGAATAGAGATCAAGGGAGATTTTGAATGATGTGGTGGATAAGATTATGATAAATATGCATCAACTATAAAAGATAAAAATAAGGAGATATTAACGTTTAGGTGTTAAAGGCGTTTAAGTTTGTATATCTACTTAGGAGATATTAGCATTTAAGACTTTTAAGTTTAAATTACAAAATTGTGCAAGTGCTAGCAAGCCTTAGCTAATATTTGGCACTCAAAAAGATGGAGCAAGGCAAAGGCTTGTAAGTAAAAAAAAATGAGCATTGTCAACAAGTTTGTATGCATTGGTGCAAACAAGATGAAAAATTGATAGCTTAAGATAAATCTTGGGTTAAAAGGTAAGTACATCATAAGTACGAGGGAAGTAAGAACTTTAAGGATTTACTGTATACTCAATTAGGTGAATCATAACTAATGGACTTAGCAGAGGTAAGCATTGAATTGAATTAGTGTGCTACAAAAGTATTTGGATTTAGAAGACTAATCATCATTGAATAAAGATCAAGGGATATTTTGAATGATGTGGCAGATAAGATTGCGGTAAATATACATCAACCTTAAAAGATGAAGATCGGGAGATATTAGCGTTTAAGTGTTAAAGACGTTTAAGTTTGTATATCTACTTCGGAGATATTAGCGTTTAAGACGTATAAGTTTAAATTACAAAATTGTGTAGGTGTTGGCAAGCCTTAACTAATATTTGGCACTCAAAAAGATCGAGCAAGGTAAAGACGTGTAAGTAAAAAAAATGAGCATTGTGAATAAGTTTGTATGCATTGGTGCTTACAAGATGCATAAAAGATGTAAAATTGATAGCTTAAGATGAATCTTGGGTTGAAAGTTAGCCAGATCATAAGTATGAGGGAAGTAAGAGCTTTAAGGATTTACAGTATGCTCAATTAGGGGAAGGATTTATTGTATGCTTAATTAGGTGAATCATAACTAATGGACTTGACAGAGGTGGGCATGTGATTAAATTAGTGTGGTAGAAAATTATTTGGATTTAGATGACTAATCATCCATGAATAAAGATCAAGGGAGATTTTGAATAATGTGATGGATAAGATTATGGTTAAAAAAACATCAAGGGAAGTAAGAGCCTTAAGGATTTATTGTTTGCTCAATTAGGTGAGGGATTTACTGTATGCTCAATTAGGTGAATCATAACTAATGGACTTGACAGAGGTGAGCATTGGATTAAATTAGTATGCTAAAAAAGTATTTGGACTTAGATAACTAATCATCAATGAATAAAGATCAAGGGAAATCTTGAATGATGTGGTGGATATGATTACGGTAAATATACATCAATTTTAAAAGATAAAGATCAGGAGATATTAGCGTTTAGGTGTTAAGTTTGTATGCATTGGTGCATACAAGATGCATAAAAGATGTAAAATTGATAGCTTAAGATAAATCTTGGGTTGAAAGTTAGCCAGATCATAAGTACGAGGGAAGTAAGAGCTTTAAGGATTTACTGTATGCTCAATTAGAAGAAGGATTTACTGTATGCTATAAAAGTATTTGGATTTAGATGATTAATCTTCAATGAATAAAGATAAAGGGAGATTTTGAATGTTTTGGCAGTTATGATTACGGTGAATATACATCTACTCTAAAAGATAAAAGATCAAGAGATATTAGTGTTTAAGTGTTAAAGACGTTTAAGCTTGTATATCTACTTAGGCGATATTAGTGTTTAAGATGTTTAAGTTTAAATTACAAAATTGTGCAAGTGTTGGCAAGCCTTAGTTAATATTTGGCACTTAAAAAGATGGAGCAAGGCAAAGTCTTGTATGTAAAAAAAAAAAAAAGAGCATTGTCAGCAAGTTTGTATGTAGATGTAAAATTGATAGCTTAAGATAAATCTTGGGTTGAAAGTTAGCTAGATCATAAGTACGAGGGAAGTAAGAGCTTTAAGAATTTACTGTATACTCAATTAGGTGAATCATAACTAATAGACTTGACAGAGGTAAGTATTAAATTAAATTAGCTTGCTACAAAAGTTTTTGGAATTAGATGACTAATCATCAATGAATAAAGATTAAGGGAGATTATGAATGATGTGGCAGATAAGATTACGGTAAATATACATCAACTCTAAAAGATAAGGATCGGGAGATATTAGCGTTTAAGTGTTAAAGACGTTTAAGTTTGCATATCTGATTGGGAGATATTAGCGTTTAAGACGTTTAAGTTTAAATTACAAAATTGTGCAAGTGTTAGCAAGCTTAAGCTAATATTTGGCACTCAAAAAGATGGAGCAAGGCAAAGACTTGAAAACCGAGCATTGTTAATGAATTTGTATGCATTGGTGCATACAAGATGTAAAATTGATAGCTTAAGCTAAATCGTGGGTTGAAAGTTAGATCATAAATATGAGGGAAGTAAAAGCTTTAGGAATTTATTGTATACTCATTTAGGTGAATCATAATTAATGAACTTGGCAGAGGTACGCATTGAATTAAATTAGTGTGCTACAAACGTATTTGGATTTAGATGACTAATCTTTAATGAAAAAAGTTCAAGGGAGATTTTGAGTGATGCGGCAGATAAGATTACGGTAAATATACATCAACACTAAAAGGTAAAGATCGAGAGATATTAGCGTTTAAGTTTGTATATCTACTTGGGAGATATTAGCGTTTAAGACGTTTAAGTTTAAATTACAAAATTGAGCAAGTGTTGGCAAGCCTTATCTAATATTTGGCACTTAAAAAGATGGAGCAAGGCAAAGACTTGTAAGAAAGAAAAAAAAACGAGCATTGTCAATAAATTTCTATGCATTGGTGTCAACAAGTTTGGACGCAGATGTAAAATTGATAGCTTAAGATAAATCTTGGGTTGAAAGTTAGCTAGATCATAAGTATGAGTGAAGTAAGAGTTTTAAGGATTTATTGTCTGCTCATTTAGGTGAATCATAACTAATAGATTTGACAAAGGTAAGCATTGGATTAAATTAGTGTGCTACAAATATATTTGGATTTAGATGACTCATCATCAACGAATAAAGATTAAGGGAGATTTTGAATGATGTGACAAATAAGATTACGGTAAATATATATCAACTCTAAAAGATAAAGATCATGTGAGAGGATTATCTAAAGCTAGTAGAGTTTTTTATGGATTTAGATGTTTCTCTCCTAGTTAAATGTATGTTAGGATTTTTAATTGTAAAGTTAAATGTGCTTGACCTAGAGGGGAGAGAGAGAGGAACAAAAGTGAACATTCTTTGGTATATTTTTTGGGAAGCAATTAAGGTTTATTTTTTGCGTAGTTCTTATGTGTTTATTATTGCATTTGATTATTTATTATTTACATAGTATTTTTACAAGAGCTTGAGTTAAAAACTGCTAGTTGGTAGTGGAGCTTTCTCTTTTCTTCGAAAGCTCTCTCTAGGTTTTCCCAAGGTAAAAGGTGTAGTTCGAGTACTTTTAAAAGATTGCATGTTATAAGTTTGAAGCTTCACTTTCAAAGGTTTGAAACCTCACATCAATTATTTTGGAAAACGATTTTTGTTTGATTAAGTTCAGTATTTTCCAGTTGTTCAAGTTTGTCCAATTCTCTTAACATCACATGAGGAAGGTTGAGTTTTGCTTAAACGACTTGAATGAGATTGTTGTACAAAAAAGTAAAAGCAACATGTGTAAGTTTGGTGTCCAGGAAATTTTTTTGTAACATTTAGCCATTGTGAGTCCCTTAGCGGCTTCCTCTTAGGATTGTTTCCCAAGTTAAGAATTCGTACGGTTGAAAATTACACTTTTTACTGGTTCATATGCTAAATCTTTTATTGCCTCTCAGCCTAGAATCAAGTTGGTCATGAGTAATGGGTTATCAGTATAGGTTATGAGTTAGTGTTTCAGTTTACGTAGAAGTTTACATGTTATAGATAAAAATGATTTTGTTAGTCAAATCAGTAAAATATTAACAAAATATTTTGAAATGAGACCTTAAAGTTATAAAAATTTGAAACTTTGGATATGAAAAAAATTAAAAATCTCGGTACTTCAGAATTTATTATTCCTAATTTTAACATTATAAAGCTCTTCTGAAGCAATGTTTAATAACAAAGATACTGTTTAAAAGGTGTAATTACGATAACATTCACATTATTAGCAGAACTCAAAACAAGTTACCAAGTCATTGGTCAAATTATATTTTATTTCATTTTATAAGTGTGATTTTTTTCTCAACATTTCCAGTATGTACAAATGTCT
>JANIHZ010000002.1:7233178-7243537 GCA_027478365.1 Erythroxylum rufum
ATGAAACAAAATACTCAAACATACTAAAAAAAATACTCAAATCAAACCACGGTGAAACTTTATACCTCCACGAAAATGCAACAATGGTGGGAGAAGACGACGAGCTTCCGACGCACCACCAACTGATGACAACGACAACGCCCCACCAACTGCCAACAATGCATCGAAAAGAAGACACAGTAGGGAGGAGAAGAAGAAAGAAGGAGAGGCGAGGGAGGGATGTCTCAGGTGTGTTTTAACGTTACCAAAACGATGTCGTTTGGTATTAAACTAAATGACGTCATTTTCTTTAAGTTAATAACGTTAAACCGCAACTAGAAATGACGTATAGATTGGAAAATTACTGATAGATTATTCTGTTGCTAATATTCCATTGGAAAAGTCAAAACTTCATTATTCTGTCATCAATTCCCGCTTTAATTGCCGACGGTATTGTTCCGTCGCTAAATTATTTTTTCTAGACAAATTTTTTGACGGACTAATAAAAACCGTCAGTAATGCAATGATTTATTTTCTGTCGTTATTTTTCCGCCGCCAATTCCTATTTTCCTTGTAGTGTTTCTATTTGAAAGAGTTATTTATATCAAGTTTGTTACCTAACCCTTTGTGTTGATACAAAGAATTCCTTGTTCTTTTTCCTTGCACTTCTTACTGCATAGTGATATTGGTACGGAAACTCGTATTGAATTCCTTAAACTGCTTTAAAAATAAATCATTTATAATTTGGAATTTTCCTAGCATAATGTGATGCAGGATCTCGGGAACTAGTTTTACGATTATTGTGGAAAACGAGGAGCAGATTGAATTTTCATTCAAAAGAATGTGGGATTCCTCCTTGGAGGGCACGTACATTCCCCTGAACATAGATAAAAGGTCTTTCTTAGAATTTTATATTTCTACCTGTACATCATGAATTTATTGTGCAAGTAGAACTTTACTGTGGAAGTTCTGATGATCTCTACTGTTTTACAGATTTATCTTACTTCGTCGTTCCTCGGGTTTCTATTCATACGCCATTTACGAGCACTTGGCGGAATGGCCTGGTTTTGAACTTGGCGAAACCCGAATTACATTCAAACTCAGAAAGGACAAGTAAATGGGTCACAAAGTCTTGCGTTTTGTCATAACTTGTTTTAGATAATGAGTCCATAAAGTCTTATGTTTTGTCATAACTTGATTTACTTTAAGTGTTCTGTTTTTAATTTCCTGCATAGTTATATTAGCTTCTGCGCTTCTTTAGTCCTTTATCAACCTTGGTGAATCAGCTTTAGCTTGTTAATTCATTGATTTTGCAAAATATAAGAATCATGGTGTAACTTTCTGATGACAAACAAAAGGGAAAAAAAAAGAAATTACTGCATGACTGATAATACTTCATAACATGTATACTGGTTCATTAGGTTGCAACTTGCAATTGCTTGCTGAATTATTATTGGCAGTGTCTGTGGAAGGTTTAATCTTTTATGAAATACAATCTAATTTTCTTCTTTAATTTATTAAACGACATTGACTGACTAGAGGTGTTTTTTATTTGAGAGGATAGGTTCCAGTACATGGCCGTAGCTGACAACCGGCAAAGGTTTATGCCCCTACCCGAGGATCGGATGCCAGGAAGATGCCAAACCCTCGGGTATCCTGAAGCTGTCCTCCTTGTTAATCCAAAGAATCCGCAGCTTAAAGGAGAGGTTCTTTTCTATCTGATAACAATATCTTATCACCATTCTCTTATTTTCTTTGTCACTTTTCAATCATTGCATTTTTTTGTGAGGCTATTTTCCTCCCCATTAGCTGTACTGATAAATGGAATTTAAATTAGTTAACCTTATGCAAGGATTGACGAATTTGAGTTTTGCACATTCATATCAGAACATTTACCAAGTTTTTTGAAGAGGAGCTAGAGATGCTTCTCTTCTAACGTCCTGAAATGTCAGTGTAATGATCCTGCGAGTTCTACATGATAGCACTAATTACAGGTGGATGACAAGTACCAGTACTCATGCGAGAACGAAGATAATAAAGTCCACGGATGGATATGTTTCCAGCCACCTGTGGGATTCTGGCAAATAACACCAAGTGATGAGTTCCGAACAGCCGGGCCTGTAAAGCAGAACTTAACATCACATGTTGGCCCCACCACCCTTGCTGTAAATAACTGATCTTGCACATTAATTATTTCGTAAGTGTGAAAATTGCGTTTGATTTATGTCCAAGGAGCTCAACAAAGTTGACGGTCGACGCAATGTTCTTGCAGATGTTTCATAGCGCACATTATGCTGGAAAAGATCTTGTTCCAAGGTTTAACGCTGGCGAGTACTGGAAGAAAGTTTTTGGCCCTGTTTTTATTTATCTCAATTCTGCTTCAACTGCAGACGCCCCTTATTTTCTCTGGGAGGATGCTAAAATGCAGGTTAAACAAGTAAAAGTTGGAAGTTTTGTTCTTTCCAAATGGTGAAATAACGGGATAACTTTTTCGCAGATGATGGCTGAAGTCCAAGGTTGGCCGTACAGTTTTCCTGCTTCTGAGGATTTTCAGAAGGCAGAAGAACGTGGCAATGTTTGTGGCAGACTACTAGTCCGTGACAGGTAGAAATTTAATATTTGATCTGCTATAATCTAATTGATGAACATGTAAACAACCATGGCCAAACAAGCCGATCTATATGGGATAATGTTTCACTAAGTTTGACAAAGATTGTTGTCTGTGCCTGTCATCATGATATTAAGTATTGCCGTTTCTATTGATTGTAAATAAAATTTCCCAAAGTTTGGAAGTATTCATTATTATTGTACAATAGGGAACATTGCAATAGTGGTTTTGATGTATCTTCAAGCCATTTCTCAGGACCAGCAAGCGGGGATAGATTTTCTATTACGTATAAAATCCAAAAATGACATGGAAGGACCATTATTTCTCGAGTCTCTGGCATTGGCTATATGATATTCATAAATGTGATAAAAATCTTTTTGTTATTTTGACATCTAGGTATATGAGCGAGGACTACACATTTGCCAGAGGTGCTTATGTTGGGTTGGCCCCACCAGGTGACACTGGATCATGGCAGCGGGAATGCAAGGTGATCTTTGTTACCTTCTCTGTTCTTTTCAGTTCTTTGTAACAAGAACGATAGATAAAGTCCATCAAATGACCATAAAGAAGAAAAAGAGGTTATCTTAGAACGCAGTTGTTGACCTGAAAATTCTATGACAAAATTCCTGAAAATGTTCGTATGATAATTTGTCATTTTAATAGATTTTCATAGGATGTTGCGAATGTGAAGGTTGTTGGAGAGTTAGTCCACCAATCAGTGAAAGAGTGGTATATTTCTGATTGGATGTTGGCCTCTGATCCTATCACTGATCAATTATTTTGGTTGTTATTCTGATCAGCACTACCAATTTTGGACTAAGGCAGATGAGAATGGTAATTTCACCATTAAACACATACGCACTGGAGCGTATAATTTGTATGCATGGGTCCCTGGATTTATTGGAGATTACCGTCTTGATGCTGAGATAACAATAACCTCAGGTTTTTTTCTATCTCACAGTCTTCTTTCAGTTTCATTTTAAGTAAAATTTGTAGTGTTCATTATCCTGCAATATATAGGTTGTAATATGGAAATGGGGGATCTTGTTTATGAACCTCCAAGAGATGGACCAACAATATGGGAAATAGGCATCCCTGATCGATCTGCGGCAGAGTTTTATGTCCCTGATCCTGATCCAAAACATATCAATAGGCTATTTGTCAATCATCCTGACAGGTTAGATATCTTCAGAATTTGTACTGGAGATGAAGTGTTAGACACTAGTTATTTTTTTAATTCTCCAGAATTTGAGACTAAAAGGTGACTGGATCCATTTTATTGTAACAAATGATGTAGTCGTTTCCTTCAATTTGCAGGTTTAGGCAGTACGGGCTGTGGGACAGATATTTGGATTTGTATCCGAATGCAGACTTGGTTTACACAGTGGGTGTTAGTGACTATAGCAAAGATTGGTTTTTTGCTCAGGTTATCAGGTGCAATTCTTTAACATAGACTAAGCACTAGTTGATGTGGATTGCCAACACATACATTATACTTGCATCTTTTGAGTTGGAGGTCTGTTTGTTGAATAGCCAGAATTTGGATTAATTGTCTGTATGCCCGTCAGAAAAGTGAGTTTCTTGAAACAATACCTCGATACCTGAGCAATTACTTGCGCTCAGTCACTATGAGCAAGTATAGGCCATAGAGCAGCCCACATGTTTCGTAGTGATGAGGATTGAATTATTTCTTCTCTAGTTTTCATATTCCTCTCATGTATCAGCTATCCTTTGTTCAGAGATAAGTTAACCATATTGCATATTTAATAACCATCCCACGTCATCTTTGAACAATAGAAGAAAAGATGATGGCACAAACGTAGGAACTACATGGCAGATCAAATTCGGACTTGAGAAAGTGGATCGGAATAGCACCTATAAATTGCGAGTGGCACTTGCATCTGCAACTCTGGCAGAGTTACAGGTAAAAGAGCTACTAGCTCTTCATGATTGAATGGTTATTTACTGTACTGTGCATGGAGAGGTAAAGTGAAATGTCATTTTACTCTTGAAACCGTTTTCCTTGCAATTCACACAAAGTCGCAAAGTTGAAAGTTTCTCTGATCCACCCATGTAGGTTCGTGTCAATGACCCAAATGCTAATCGCCCATTGTTTACAACCGGATTAATAGGGAGGGACAACTCGATTGCAAGACATGGGATTCATGGGCTCTACTGGCTTTACAATGTTAATGTACCTGGTTCTCGGCTAAATGAAGGAGAAAATACCATCTTCTTGACTCAACCGAGATGCACAAGCCCTTGGCAGGGCCTAATGTATGATTATATACGTCTTGAAGGTCCTCCATCTGCTGAACCTACAAACCAAGCACTATTCTCATCAACATAAAAGCAAATGTTGCATCGTTTATGACTAGGTAATAGTATGTTTAAAGCCTAAACCAGATATGTCAATATTGTGCATCTCTACGAAACTATGTTGTTATAAATATGACTCGGTAATGTAAAGATTAAATTGTCTTTTTATCCCTCTATTTTACTATTTTGGATTCAAGACGATTGAAGACTTGATGGGCTTGGTTCTTTTCTAAATGTTGACGTTGAGTTTCCCTGATACAGTATCTAACTCAGACATCAGGACGTTAACTGATAACAGTATCAGTATCTTAAGCCAATTTACCAAAAAAAAAAAACTTTAACCAGACAATGAAACCAAGGGAGAAAACTTGTTATTGGTACTCTTTAAGTTTTTCATGACTAGAACTTACTGATCCCACGATGTCATTTTCTCCTTTGATTTCTGATATTAAGGCACCCAAATTTTATTTTGCTTTCTAAGAATTTTAGACAAAACGACTAATACATGAAAATCAGTTCTGTTTCTTCTTTGAAGTTTTTTTTCACCTTATTTGAATTATCTGTCTTATTTGGGTTTCTGTTTGTAATCATACTCTTTTTTTTTTGGCCACAATATTCTTTCTTCTTTTTTATAAGCTAAAAGCAAATGCAATGCTATTATTGAGAATGTTTAACTATTTGCTATTATGAAAAGATGCCTTATCATATATAATAATTTAATCCCCTTAATCCGAACCATATTTGCTATTCTGCATAGCTTACGATAGATCTTGCAACTTTATCATACCTACATGATTGTAAAAGGAAAATGATATAAAATGAGGCATACAACAAATAAAGAGCTTCACAATTCCGGTGTTTTGCCACATCCAAAACATATAAGAAGTTGTCATACAATGTTTAATTACGATTGTCCTCGTTCATTTGCATAATTTTCGTTGATTACCACTATAACAAAAAGAACATTTGCATACGTTAAAAAAAAAAAAAACTAAAGGTTTCAAAAGCGACGGTTTATATTCGTCGGCTAAAATATCCCTAAAAGGTGAGCATATGGACTCACAGATAATCCACTAGGGTTATACCATATTGTAGGCTTTTCCTTTTCCAAACTTTACTCACCCTTCTTCCTAAGAAATGAAAAGAAAATTTTGCCTATATTCAGCTTCTCAAATCTCTGTTTTAAGTATATCTATACATGTTATATATGAAAGATTTCTTCGAAAATGAAGAGAGAAGCTAAATAAGAACTGAATTTTTATTTATTTCAACTCACTTCTTACATAAGTTAGATTTTCCTTATATACAAAACAAGTATAACAAAAGTAGAAGCTAACGTCTATTTACAAAACGACTACACTTTACTTAAATAAACAATACACATCCGTTTACAAAAGCTATATATAAAGTTAACATCCCCTCAAGTTGGAGTTTTGTGGACATCAACCAAACCCAACTTGGACAGAAGAGAAGCAAAAGCTAAGGCTGCCAAAATCTTGGTAAAAAGATCTGCTAATTGGTCCTTAGAAGAAATATGAGTAGGAGCAACAAAACGCAGATTGTATTGATCACGAACTACATGACAGTCAATATCAAGATGTTTTGTGCGTTCATGAAAAATCGGATTAGTAGTAATATGTATGACAACCTTGTTATCACATCATAAAGGAATATGTGAAGTAAAAGAAATCTGTAAATCATGCAAAATATAAGAAATCAATAATAATTCACACACAGTTGAAGTCATGCTGCGATACTCTACTTTAGCAAAAGATCTAAAAATCGTGGATTGTTTTTTAGTCTGCCAAGAAACTAAAGAAGAACCCAAGAAAACACAGAAACCATAAATAAATCTTCAAGTCGTCAAACATGATCCCCAATTAGCTTCACAATAAGTCACAAGTGAACATATAGGTGATACAGCAGAAACAGAAGATGCAGTGGAAGCAAGAAAAAATAAACTCTTATAAGGACAACCCTCAAATATTTCAACAAGTGAAGAGCAACATCCCAATGACCTTTACAAGGAACATTAAGGAACTGACTTAATTGTTGAGCTGCAAAAATAATGTTAGGCCGAGTAAATCCTAAATACAGTAGCCTACCAATTAATCTTCGATACTGTCCTTTATCATCCAGTAACTAACCAAATTTATCAGTTAATTGCAAGCCTTTAAGCAGTGGTGTAGATACCAGTTTTACTCCAGTCAAACCTGAATCAGATAGAATATCCAAAACATACTTCCTCTAATTAACATATAAAACAGTAGATGATCTAGCAATCTCTAAATCAAGGAAATATTTAGCTGGGCCAAGATCCTTAATGGTAAAAGCAGTATGCAGAAAACTTTTAACATCATTTAAGACAACTTCAGATGGTCCAATCAACAAAATGTCATCCGCATAGATAAGAAGTGCAGCAAAAGTAGAACCAGTGGATTTGTTAAACAAGCAATAATCGTGTCGTGATTGTACAAAACCATAAGAAAGCGTGTGTTTAGTAAATTCCCAATTCCACTATCGTGAGGCTTGATTTAAGCCATACAAGGACCAATTCAACTTGCAAACTTCATTAGGTCCAGCCTTAGTATACCCATCTGGAGGTGTCATGTACACTTCCTTATCAAGAAAGCCATGCAAAAATGCATAATTCACATCTAACTGATGTATAGGCCAAGAAAAATGTGTTGCAACAGCTAGCAACAAACGAACAGTTACTATTTTAGCAACTAGTGAAAAACTATTAGTAAAGTCAATTCCTTTAATTTGATGATATCCTTTTGCTACTAACCTAGCCTTATAACGGTCAACAGTCTCATCAGGCTTAAGCTTCACCTTATAAATACACCTGGAACCAATGGCCTTCTTACCATCTGGTAAAGGAGTTAAAATCCAAGTCTGATTAGATTGCAATGCAACCAACTCTTACTGCATAGCTCTTATCCAATGGACATTAGATTTAGCCTGAAGATAAGATTGAGGTTCCTAAATATTTGAAACAATTGCCAAAAATGATATGTATGTAGAGGTCAGGTGTGAGGTAAGTATAAAAGAAAAAGTAGAAGGGGTATAAGCCGACGAACTACAACCAGAATACTGACAACAAGAAGATGAAGATAAAACATTGTTGGTGGTTGCTTGAGACACAAAATCATTTAGCCAGGCTGGTTTATGTGATATTCTGTTACTTCTACGCAAACTGGGAGTGGTAATAATTGGAAAAGTTGAAGAATGAGATGATAAAGATTCGGTGATATGTGTATCAGCTAGTAAATTGATAGGAGAACTGTTAGTTCTAGAAGTTAAAACATCAAGAATGTCAGAAGGTTGATTAGCTGGAGCCAAAGGAAGTGGAATTGCTGGTGTTGTATTAGACAAAGACTGATAAGGAAAAGTATTTTCATGAAAAACTACATCTTTAGAAATAAGAACAGAATGAGATTCTAGATGAAACAACTTTTAAGCCTTTTGTCCATGGCTACATCCCAAGAAAATACACTTATATGTCCTTGGATCAAATTTATCCTTATATAGCTGAACATTTGTGGCAAAATAAAGACATCCAAAAGATTTTATATGATCATACTTGGGTGGATAACCATATAAAATCTCATAAGGTGTTTTCTACCTTAGAAGAGAAGTAGGAAGTCTATTTATGAGAAAGGTTGCTGTAAGTATAGAATCACCCCAAAATTGTTTAGGTAAAAAAGCTTGAAACAGAAGAGCTCGAGCTATCTGTAATAAGTGTCTATGTTTTCTCTCCACTATCCTATTCTATTGTGGTGTATAAACACACGACTTATGATGTAGAATTCCCAATTCCCTAAACAATTTCTGACACTCCCCACTTAAGAACTCAGCTCCATTATCAATTCATATGATCTAACAGACTTCTGAAACTGAGTTCTTACCATCTTAAAAAACCTATCCAAATAACCGATCACCTGACATTTATGATTCATTAAATATGTCCAAGTTGCCCTACTGTAATCATCCACTATTGTTAGGAAATATTTCTCACCAGAGATAGAATGTTGACTATAGGGACCTAAATATCGACATGCAATAACTGAAAAACAGAGACAGTATGAATAGTGCTAGAAGGAAATGACAATCTGTGTTGTTTAGCAAGTGGACAAATATCACAAACACCAGCTACACCTGTAATTTTATTATCAAAAGAAACAATATGTCTAAGTATATTGTCAGAAACATGACCTAAACGTTGATGCCAAAGTTTGTATATAGAGATAGAATGAACATTATTTGTACTACTTTCAATAGTACACAAAGAATATCTGGCTATTATGTCAGCTTTGAAGGAATCCTTGTCTAGGATATATAGCATGCCTACAACCTTACAAACTGCCAATATTTGGTTAGTCTTCGGTTCCTGCAAAATGCAGTAGTTTAGATAAAAGTTGAAGGTAACAGAGGATGTAGTTGCAATTTTATTAACAGACAAAAGGTTGAATTTGAAAGTAGGTATATGTAAAGTTTTTGTCAAGACAAATTCATTATGTAAGAAAACATCACCGATGTGATGCACACGGTTCTGAGTTCCATCAGGCAGATAAACAAGTATAAATGTGTTAGATACAACAGGTTTAGTTAACAAAGGAATATCCACACAAATATGATTTGAGGCTTTTGTATCTAATATCCACGAATCCAAACCTAGGCCATCAAGGCTAGAAACAGCTAGAAAAGGGAGTGTACCTGTAAAATCTGAAAGATGTACCAGGTTCACCATGAGAGGATTTGAGATTGCTTTATTCTTCACCAACTTCAGCAATTCTTGTTTGATTAATTCAGATAATAGAGAATTGGAAGCACCAACAGTAGTATCTACCACTAATTTACCGTTGTCTACCGTTAATGAATTATCTTCATTCACTGCATTAGCAGTATAAGACTTCTCACTTCCTTTGCCTCTCCTATTCTGTAGCTCTTTGTACCAGTCTGGTACACCAGTGAGCATAAAATAGTTTTCTTTCATATGTCCGTTCTTCTTACAATAAGAACAATACATCTCACTCTTATCACTACTGCCTCATTTATGTTTAGATTGTTTCCCTCCTTCCCCATTTTCTACCCTTAAGACCATAGAATATGCCTAATTGATAGATGACAAAGGTTCCATCACCAAGATTTGATTCCTAACATGATCATAACTCTCATTTAGACTCATGAGAAATTGCATTAGCTGGTTCAAAGACGTCAAATCAGCTAAAGCTCTAGGTGCTCCACAAACACACTGTGTTATCGCCCTACAAGTACACTGTGAGACAGGCATGAGATACCAGAGTTCATCCCACAATTTCTTAAGACTAGTAAAGTACTTAGTAACAGACATAGTTCCTTGTGATGTTGTACTAATATGTTTTTGTAAATGATACAACAAAGGACCATTACTCTCTCCAAACCTTTCTTCTAAATCTGACCATAGTTCT
>JANIHZ010000002.1:7247619-7259792 GCA_027478365.1 Erythroxylum rufum
ATATAATATTAATCTTTTATTATGTAGCATATTACAAACATCTGTTAAGTACGTGGAGACAAATAAGATAAATAAGATGAACCGCGGAGATAAAAATAAGACGAACCGCGAAGACAAAAGTTAGAGGATGTGGAAATTAAGACGAAGCAGACACTAAGACGAAGCGACTGACTTTAGAAAAAGCGAGAGGAACCGCTGAGACAAAAGTAAGACTAAGTGCGCAGAGAAAACTAAGACGAAGCAAAAACTAAGATGGACCGGTTGAAAATAAAAAAGTGTTTCTTCTATTAATATAATTATTATATCAATAAAAAGGATGAGCAATTCTGATAAACTTCGTGAAAATACATTGAAGCTCATTACGGCAATTCTTCAAGATAACCCTTATGCTAGGTTCACCAGTTCTGATAAACTTCGTCAAAATACATTGGAGCTCATTATTACAATTCTTCAAGATAACCCTTATGCTAGGTTCTTTCGAAGTCTTAAAGATATTCCATCGCTTGAAAATCAGGAAATTGTTCTTCGATGTTATCCCGCTCTTGATCAACCAGTGGACCATTACTCTCTCCAAACCTTTCTTCTAAATCTGACCATAGTTCTTAGGCAGAATTTGTATAAATGAAAGCTTCGACTATATCCTTTGACATTGAGTTCAAAATCCATGATCTAACTATGTAATAAGTCCTAATCCATTTATCAAATTCAACAGATCCTAGACTAGGTTTCTAACAAGTACCATCAATAAAACCTAATTGAGCTATTTTAACCGATCTACTCTAACTCAAAAAATTATTTTCATTCAAGACTGCAGTAACTAAACTCATACCTAGATAGTTTGATCTTTGAAGGTATATTTGAGTTTCGTCAGGCAAAACTCTCAATCTAGGATCCAGAGTCGATCCAGCGGGTGAATCGTGTGAAAAACCTTCAATTGTTACAAGCTTCCCAAACCAGATGCGCACCCGTAAGAAGAAAATGAAATTCTCTAAACCCTAACTCTTGATTCCTTGATTCAGTTACTCCCTTAAGCACATAAGCAAAAATAGATCTATTGATGATGATCAACAGTCGACTCCTTGCAATATCTCTATCCAATCGATCAAGAACGACGATCGATTACAAATTCGTCGCCTGCTCTGATACTATGAAAGATTTCTCCGAAAATGAAGAGAGAAGCTAAATAAGAACTGACTTTTTTTTTTATTTCAACTCACTTCTTACATAAGTCAAATTTTCCTTATATACAAAACAAGTAAAACAAAAGCAGAAGCTAGCGTCTATTTACAAAACGACTACACTTTACTTAAATGAACAATACACGTCTGTTTACAAAAGCTATACATAAAGTTACATAAAGTTAACAATATACAAATAAATGTAATCCATACTAACAATTTCAACAAAGTTTCAGACATAATCAAAGGTGCTCACAAATAAAGCAGTTAATGATTGAACTTACATTGTCTCATATTCCTATACATAATAGAAGATAAAATGGATTGTACATCATATATCTGTACAAACCTGAAAAATTAAATGCAACACAAACTTAATGATGCCTTGATTGATCCACAAAGTCTATTTGAATTAAGTGCTTACAAAAAATAGCGAAGGATATTGGGAGTTTAACGAATGAGAGTGATTCTTCCTTTAGTCAAAGCCATGAATGAGAGTTGTTGTCGTCGTCGTCGTCGTCAACATCCTGTTAAAATTTTGCTGAGGTGCGAAATCTGAAGAGATCTGATAGTACATAGTCTTACTCCTACTTAGTAGAGAGACTGTTTTCTATAGACTCACATATAATGTGTCATGAAGATCTTACAAAATTATAAACGAATGTGCATACATGTCTAAGAAATAAAGCAAAGTAAATAAATAAAACAAATGAACATAAAAGGTAAGAAAAACAACTAAATACAAAAATACAACACAATACAAATAAATACTAAAGAGAAACAATAATCGTAATATTAAAAAAATAACGACCAAGAGTAATAAATATAACATAAAATAACTTTTATATATATAACATGCCTAAGATTAGCATATACATGTTTAAGTATATACATATTATTTATGTTCAATTCCAAGCTTACGTTGGAGAAAAGCATGATGTCTTAATTCTTCACTCTCATAGGTTTAATTTAATAAAACCCAAATATAAATATTGTTTTGGTTTGGTTGCTTTTATGAATGTATCCTAGTTAAATTAAAAAAACTATTAAAGTTAAACAATAAAAAATATGGTTGCTCTAATTTAATTTATATAAATCATAATCCTCACAAAAGTCATGTTGTGATTCTTAATTTTTTCCTAATTTAATAAACCAAATCACTTCATCTTGAGAAGGGCATCTTGAATATCACAATGATTAGCAAGTCTTGAGAAGAAAGCACCGAGATCAGTAATTGGGTATTTGTTAGACGATAACAGTTGCATGCCATCAAAGAGTGTGTTTCTTTTATTTCCTTATGTTCATTCATGAGATATATCCTTATATATATCATCATAACATAAAAAAAAATTAAAACGGAAAATTACTATTTAATATTAATGTTCTTTTACCTTTTTTTTTTGGGTATAAAATTGAAATAAGAGTAACCCTAACTTTGCAAGACAAGAGTAGTACTAAACAACATTAATGCCTCCGATCCTTGACTATGTAATGAAAATTTCTAATATAGCATTTCTATGAAATATTGCAATATTTAGCAATAAATACACCATAGTTCCATATATATCTAAGACACGTTATATATCTGAGCATTGACAAGCTGCAAAGCCAGCAGGAGGGAAGATTTGTTTCCTCTTTTGGTTATGGAAAGAAACGACAAGCAAACCAAGATCCTGCTAGATATTGCTCTTTCAATTCCTATATGCTTTTATTGGAGAAGAACCCATCTATACACACATATACCTATACATATTATAGGTATATATATAGTAGAAGAGAGAGTAAGAACCCTACAGGAGGCAAGGGAATTGAAAACAAGATCGATCATGAGTTCTGGAAAAATTGTATCCCTATTAATAGTATACCTTTCTTTGTCTTCAGAATTCATGGCTGCATTCTCTTTTCAGCAGCAGCGTGAACTCAACTCAAGTTTACGGTCTTTTGAGGATCGAAAGAATTATGGCCACATTCAGGGCATGAATCGTCCTGGACAACCAGTGAAACTGCAAATTCAAGCCGATTATGTAAATATATACCAACTTTGTATGCCTTTCATTAATAACCTGATGAAAAAAGTTGCTTCTTTTACGACTGGTAGGAATGTATTTCGACCGAACCTCAAGTCGGCTCGAGCTATACGGGGAGTACTGGCATATAAACCATAATCCTGACGGGTTGATCTTAACTTTTGCAGGTGGTGTTGGATAACGGCATACTGCAGGTAAACATATCGAAACCGCAGGGAAGTGTCACCGGAATTCAATACCATGGCATTGACAATTTGCTTGAAATTCTTAACCGAGAAAACGACAGAGGGTATACTCTTATCTGAACAAACCCTTCCTTTTATACTGTTTTCCTAGCCTAACTGCTACCAATTATTCTGCACTTGTAGATAAAGCGTTTCGTAGTAACCTAAGGGCTAGTTAAGAAACTGACCGAGCATCTAAATCTAACTTGTTACAAAACACGAAAACAAAAGTAGAGGACGGAATGTAGAAAACCACTAGGATTTGTATGGAGTTTCAAAGCTATCTTACGAAGAAGTGACTTGTATATTGGAGAGGAGTTATAACTCAATGAAGTCACGTATATGCTCCTAATGTTCCACCTTAAATCATTATATTAAAACATCAAACACCTACTTATACATTGTGCACACACCTCACCTTCATCTAATTTCTGTTCATGGTGATTATGGTTCCCCTTAAGATCCAACATTCTATTATATATACTTGGAAATATTTTGAAAATTAAATGCTAACTCGGATTGTTATTTTGATATTCTTTGTTATCTTACAAATAATTTAAAGTATATATGATTATTTTAAATAATATTAATAATCATAAAAACAACGTTTAAAATTAATTGCATGCATTCAAATTGTAAAAGAAGGCCTTAGGTTACTTGTATGCATTGCTGCAATTATATAATTGCCTTCACAGGATGATCAAAACTTAATTTGTTATGTCTTGAACAGTTTTGGTGTTTAACTGACTATCAAGTTACTTCTATTTGAAGGTACTGGGACATAGATTGGACCGGGAATGGAACAAAAGGAAAAAAAGGAGATCTTGACAGGTTTGTTTCAGATTCTTTTTCACAAGTCTTATAGAAAGGTGAAGTCTTTTTAAGCAATATAGAACAAATAGGATGGTTCTCTACATTGGACTGGTCCAGGTCCATCTAAAAACCATGATCGAATAAGTCAATATTATGCGATCATTCACCTTCTACGCAGGTTGGAAGGAACAAATTTTGGAGTAATAATGCAAAACCCAGAACAGGTAGAGATTTCGTTCACAAGAAACTGGAGTACTTCCCTTGCAGGGGAGGTTGTACCGTTGAATATTGACAAAAGGTATTGTTTCTCAGTTTCCAACCTGTCAACGAAATACTACTTCATTTGCTAATAATTATGCATTTGCTGATTATAGCGTTTTAATCATTCATCTTTTCCAGATATGTAATGCTTCAAGGTTCTTCAGGATTCTTCACCTATGCCATCTACGAGCACTTGGTGGGTTGGCCTAAATTTGACCTGGATAATACCAGGATCGCCTTCAAACTTAGAAAGGACAAGTATAAAAACATCCATCCCCATCTCTTTTTGTCTATAATCAAGCATTAATGTCAAAAATGAAAAAAAAAGCCAGATGACCTTTTTGGGAAATAGATTTCACTACATGGCTATATCCGATACGAGGCAAAGGTTCATGCCTCTACCTGACGATAGGGAACCTCCAAGTGGTCAACCTCTTGCCTACCCAGAAGCAGTTTTACTTGTCGATCCCATAGAACCTGAATTTGAGGGAGAGGTAATCTTTTATGTCTTGTTATCGTACTTGATTCTTCCTCTCCTGATGGAAAATCGTTCCTTGTTGCGATCAGGTTGATGACAAGTACCAATACTCATGCGAGAGCAGGGACCTAAAGGTTCATGGGTGGATAAGCACCGACCAATTAGTGGGGTTCTGGCAAATCACACCCAGTAACGAGTTCAGAACTGGTGGACCCCTAAAACAATTTCTTACATCTCATGTCGGCCCTACCTGCCTTACCGTAAGTCCTAAGGTTTTCTTGTTTCTTCTGGTACATCGGACAATGTCTGAAAAATTCTTAAGCAATTTGTCCTTTCTTTCAAGTTCTATGAAGATATTCTAAAAGAGTCAACTCTAATCAAGTCAAATGTGATGACCAGGTATTGCATAGCACTCATTACGAAGGGGCTGCTTCGATTATAAGGATCGAAGCCAATGAGCCCTGGAAGAAAGTCTATGGCCCCGTTTTCACTTATCTCAATTCTGCATCAAATGGACCCATCCCAGCCTCACTCTGGGATGATGCTAAAAAGCAGGTTTACACTATTTACAAGCTTGTTTCACATGTTGAGTCTACATTAACGGAGAGTTACTGATGACTGGGTTCTCATTTAGGCGCAAATTGAAGTGCGAAACTGGCCCTACGCCTTCGTAGCTGCCGAAGATTACCCAAAATCAAGCCAGCGTGGTAGTGTCCATGGCAGAATGTTAGTACTTGAAGGGTAGGTAACCCCGTTCAGCTCTTACAATTTCTTATCTAACCACCTCTAAATGTTCTGGATTCATTTTCTTATGTCTACAAGGAATGTGGAACTCTCGGGGAGTGGTGCGTACGTGGGATTGGCAATCCCAGGAGAAGTTGGTTCCTGGCAGATAGAGAGCAAGGTTTTACCGATATCTTTTCTGTATTTGAATGAAACTTGTTATAGAGAGATAACAGACTAGAAGTTTATCTTGTTGTCAGGGATACCAATTCTGGACTCAAGCAGACAAAAATGGAGGTTTCTTAATCAACAATGTAAGATCTGGTGTCTACAATTTATACGCTTGGGTTCCAGGTTTTATTGGAGACTACAAACTTAATGCTCCTGTTAACATTTACTCAGGTCTCGTGTTTCCTACTCATTTTGTTACCTAATTATGATTGGTTTGTCTTACTTTCTGTATTAGATGCTAATTATATGAACATGTAAAACAGGCTGTGTGATAAATGTTGGTGAAATTGTGTTCGTGCCTCCAAGAAATGGCCCCACGATCTGGGAAATAGGTATCCCTGATCGTACTGCTGCTGAATTCTATATTCCTGATCCGAATCCCCACTATATCAACAAACTTTACCTCAACTTTGACAGGTTAGCTTTGATCAGCATCTGAAAACCACCTGAAACTTCTCATAATTTGTGGTAACTAAGGGAAAATTGGCTTTCTCAATCAGGTGTACTTGTCTTAAGATATCGATCATTTTCACTTACTATCAGGTTTAGGCAGTATGGATTGTGGGAGAGATATGCAGAGCTATACCCAATTCAAGATTTGGTGTTCATAGTTGGTACTAGTAACTACTCAAAAGATTGGTTTTTTGCACAAGTGACAAGGTTCATCATCTCTTCCAAGCTCTGATATAAAGCACACACACACATTATATATGGCTTCGTAGTTATATGAAATTAAACCTTAAAAGGGAATAACTCCACTCTACGCAGAAAGAAGGACAACATTACGTATGAAGGGACAACTTGGCAAATCAAATTCAATCTTCAGGAGCCAAACAAGGCCGCTACATACAAGCTACATTTAGCACTGGCCACCGCAAACAATGCCAATTTGGAGGTATGCATGCATAATCCTTTTCTTTTAATATCAAAAGTCTAAGGTCATATTCAAACGTCTGCCTGTTTACTCTTATCTGTTGATTTGGATTTATTTGATCTTTAAAAAGTGTTACTCCAAGTTTTGGATTAAAACTAAGGTTAAAAAGTAAGCAGAAGGAAAATAAAAATCGCTTTAAATTTGTTCTTGAAGGTTCGGATCAATAATCCAAATGCAACCTTGCCTTTATTTGCAACGGGAATGATAGGGAAGGACAATGCAATCGCCAGACTTGGAATTCATGGAGTCTACAGACTCTTCAGTGTTGAAGTAGCAGGCGCTCAGCTTTTGTCAGGAAACAACACCATTTTTCTAACACAAGCAACCAACATCAGCCCCTTCCAGGGGCTTATGTACGATTACATTCGATTTGAAGGTCCCGTTGTTCACTAAAGCTATTTTTTTCTTTTTTTTTTTCTTTTTCAAACAAATTAACAAAACGGTCTCCAGATACTTCGAGCCATTTTCAATTAATTGGACTTAAGAAAGAATTACCATATTTTTAAAATTTAAATCAATTTATTTCAAAATTAATTAACAAAAATAAATTTAATTTAATATAAATTCAAATATGAGTTCAATCTCTTTTAAAAACTTTTTATGAGCCTGTAGTAGGCTGTAACTGATATAAATGATATTTATATCGATTAGTTGAACAGTGGGCTGTGAGCCTTAGGTGAAAGTTCAACAAGCTATGCCATCTAGAACTCCACAATCAGTAATGGACTTATGGAACATTGGCCATATTGAAATTTATTGCTGTACTCTCTTTGATACGTCAGAATCCAGCAACTTGCAGTGATGAGGCAGCAGGTGTTATTTTTATTGTTTCCTGGTCATTATAGTGATGAGTTGATCTTTTTATTGTCAACAATTATGTCTAGTAAGGATAAAATGACTAACTATATGGTGAGTTATTCACAATGGCACTTCTGTCTATAAAATGACAGGAATAGCATACAGAAATACACAACAAGCAAAAAAAGAGAGATGTGAGGTGAGAGATTAAAAAAAAAAAGAGACAAAAATCTTATGCATATTTTTGTGGGTTTAGTCTTTTCTTCTTGTAATTCTCCAGTTTTTTGGTATTAAAATTCTTTTATTCTTGCCTGTAGTTTTACCCTAATTTAAGGGTTTTTCACGTAAAATCTATGTGCCTATTTTATCTTTAATACTTTCAGTTTAATTTTAGCTACGAGTCAGCTCTATCCAAGTCTCAATTTTTCACAACAAGTGGTATCAAAGCCAACCTTTGGGTGTGTATATCTGCTTATTGTATGCTCTGTGGTTGCCACTAAGAGTGGATCCTTCACATCAAAAGATAAGTTAGATTATTATTCACCCTTTTGAAGGTATTATTCTTAAAGTGTTTGTGATAGCAGCAATGGCGGCAAAGTACAAAATTGAAAAATTTAATGGGAGCAATTTCTCACTGTGGAAGTTGAAGATAAAGGCAATCTTGAGGAAAGACAATTATTTGGCAGCCATTAATGAAAGGTCAGCTGGGATCACAAATGAAAAGTGGAACGAGATAGCCGGAAATGTTGTAGCTAATCTTTACCTAGTATTAGCCGATGGAGTATTATCCAGCATAAAGAAGAAGAAGACGACGAAAAAAATGGGATCATCTCACAAAATTGTATGAGGCCAAATCACTCCACAATAAAATTTTTCTGAAGAGAAAACTATACACTTTACGCATGAAGGAATTCACTTCGGTGATGGAGCACTTAAATACTTTAAATACTCTAATTTTCTAACTCACATCATTGGGGCACACAATAGAGATAAGTGAATGTGCGGAACTTCTACTTCAAAGTCTACCAGATTCGTATGATCAACTCGTCGTCAATTTAACAAACAATACAGACACTCTAGTCTTCGACAATGTTGCAGTTGCTATTAAAAGAGAGTCGACGCAAAAGTAAGGAAGACAGGTTGGCAAATTCGCAACAAGCGGAGGCCTTAGCGGTGACAAGAGGAAGATCAATGAAACGTGGCCCAAGTGGGAGTCATAGTCATGGTAAATTGAAATCCAGGAGTAAGAAAAATTTCAAGTGCTACAACTGTGGCAAGAAAGGCCAGCTGAAGAAGGATTGTTGGAAGTTGAATAAAAAAGATTATATTCCTCAAGAAAATGTGACAAATACTTCAGATGATGGAGGTGTAATGGTTTGTGTAGCGGCAATAACTATTGGAGGCAAGAGAAGATTTGCTGATATATGGCTTCTCAACTCAGCAACTACTTTTCATATGACCTCTTGATGAGAATAGTTTCATCAGTATGAATCTGTCTCCGAGAGATCTGTGTTCAGTTGCAATGAAGAAGCTCTGAAGATTGTTGGTATTGGCACCATTAAATTAAAGGTGTATGATGGAACAACTCAGACTATTGAAAAGATACGACATGTGGAGGGCCTGAAGAAAAATTTGTTATTTTTAGGGCAACTAGATGATCTCAGTTTCAAATTTGAGATTCAGAGTAAGATTATGAAGGTGATTAAAGGAGCGCTTGTATTTATGAAAGCAGAGAATTTAGCTACAAATTTGTACGTGCTAAAGGGAGAAACTTTGCAAGAAAGAGAAGCATCAGTTGTTGTGATGAGTCTGGGTAAAAAATCTGCAATGACATGGCATAAAAAGCATAAAAGCTTGGACATATGTATGAACAAGGAATGAAGATAGTTGCAGAGAAGAATCTACTTCTAGGTCTCACAAAGGTATCACTACCCTTTTGTGACCATTACATTGTGAGCAAGCAGCGTCGATTGAAATTTAACACATCAAAATTCAAAAGTAAGGAAATTTTAGAATTGATTCACTCTAATATATGGCAAGCACCAGTGACGTCTCTAGGAGGAGTAAAATTCTTTGTATCATTCATTGATGATTATTCGAGAAGATATTGGGTGTTTCCTATCAAGAGGAAGGCATACGTGTTTCCAATTTTCAAATTTTACAAAGCGCGGGTGGAACTCGAATCTAGTAAAAAGATTAAGTGTTTGAGTTCAGATCATAGAGGCGAATATACTGGTAAAGAATTTGATGAATTCTGCAAGCAAGAAGGTATCAAAAAGCTATTCACAACGGCATACACTCCTCAACAAAATGAAGTGGCAGAGCGGATGAACATAACTCTTTTGGAAAGAACAAGAGCGATGATAAGAACTGCGGGCTTAGACAAGAAATTATAGGAAGAAGCAGTCAATACCGCTTCTTATGTGGTGAATCGGGCTCCATCAACTGCTATTGAGTTGAAGACACCGATGGAGATGTGGACTAGTAAACTAGTGAATTATTCAAAACTCCATATATTTGGAAGTCCTGACTAGGTGATGTTCAATGCCCAAGAAACTATGAAGTTGGATCCAAAATCCAGAAGATGTATTTTCTTGGTATATACTGAAGGAGTAAAGGGGTATCATCTGTGGGATTCCACTACCCATAAGATTGTTATCAATAGAGATGTTATTTTCTTGGAAGATAATGATTAAGAGCAAACAGAAGATGTTAGCACTTTAAAAGAAAATTCAGTGACTATAACATTACAGGTGGAAAGGGAATTTGATCAAAATGATTTTTCTGAAGCTGCACCCATTACAAGAAAATTAGTAATTATCGACGGAAGAGAAACTATAGCAAATTACCGACAGAAAAAGATTTTTCATAGGTAACATTGTGGGAAAAGATTACATTTTGCGACGATAAAAGTATCTGTCGGTAAAAATGGAGGAAATTATCTTGGTAAATTTTTCGACGTAATATAGCGATGGTAGAAGATTCCCGGCGGTAAAGGAGGCGAGAATGCTTGGCGGAATAAAAACATTTTGGGTTTACTTTCCGTCGGTAAATTTTAAAGTAAACGTTATAGTTTCGTTTGGCTTCAACATTTTTAATATAATGAAAACGATGTCATTTAGTTTAACACCAAACGACATCGGTTCCCTACGCATTTAACCCACCTGAAGACCCCCTCCCCCTCCCCCTCCCTTGCGTTTTTGTTTTCATTTTTCTGTCGTCGATTCCTTTCATTTCTCTATCGTCGATTCGTCTTCTACTCATCGGTGTGTGTGTTCGTTTATCTTCTCCGGCCACTATCATTGTGTCCATCGGCGGAGGTAAGTCATTCAGCTTTGTTCTTTGTGATTTTTTATGTAACCCGTGTTGGCATATATGTTCGAACCTAGGAGTTTTTTAGGTGTTTTTGCGTTTGTTTTGGATTGTCTATGGTGTATTTGTGTTTCTAATGTTCTGGAAAACGTTGAGGAAGGAAAAAGACATGATTTGCTTAAGTTAATTGGGATGAATCTGTTATGCCTTTAAAGTGTTCAACAAAAGTTCTGAATAGGTTATTTAATGATTTCCTCCTTGTTTTAAATGTCTATAGCTATTAAAGTTATTGCTTCTTCTCACAAACCAGATTTCATGACCTTCTTTATCGGGTTTGCAGTTAAGAAATCAATTACGTGAGTTCAAACAATAATGAAAATGACGATTTAATAGATGGGATGGGTGTAATACGTGCATAAGTTGTTCTATACAATATTCTTATATAGTTATGGCAATGAGATATTATTCGAAGTATGCTTTGATGCTAACGTTGTTTATGTTATTAAATTTTGTTCAATTGTATCGGGGCACATATAGTTCTTTTACTATTTAGAATAATTTTTGTTTCATTATGTAATTTGCAATAACTAGATGGTGAGTTCAAGTTATCTTTATATGCATTAGCTTATTGACTCAACATGTTTTTTTTTCTTTTGGATCCTATTTAGTAAATAAATTGAACCCAAAAAAAGAAGAAGGATTTTAAAGGTTTGGTTTTGTTCAATATAAGATAAATCATTTTTAAAAAATCCAAATTTGCTTATCGATTGATTTTAATGTTTAATTTTTTTTTGGTTGGTTTTGTTGAACACTTGAAATTAGATTCAATCTATATATCACTTGAAATTGCTATATAGATATAGTAATTCATATTAACTACGTTATTCATATATATTATAAATCATTTGTTGGTATATATAAATGTGACACCCTAATACCCATTGGGAGGACATATGGATGCCACACAAGACAGTACAAACAAACCAAAACATTTCGCGGAAGAATAGTATTAAAAAATAAACATTCCAAAATGTATGCAACATTTCATACATGCATTTCCAGAATCTTAAACAAACATACATTATATCACAAGAGCTTAATACAAATTTATTCCAACAATCGAAACCAGCCTGAAACATAGTTATTACAAAAACTTACAACAATTCAGAATCATACACTTTATATACAAGCCCA
>JANIHZ010000002.1:7404459-7432757 GCA_027478365.1 Erythroxylum rufum
CAATTTTTTTAAAAATATTTTTTTAAAATTAAAAATATAGAATAAAGTTATTTTTTAATTAAGTATAGGCTTGAACTACTTAGGCCTAGACTTACCATAAACTTAACTATTCTAAATGAAATGATATTGTTTTACTTAAAATAATTGGGTCTAAAGTAAATCTAAGCCAGAGTCTGATTTATTACAAACAATTAAATTTAGACTATGATCAAAAATTGCTATTCCTAGTAGGAAGTGCAACTTCAATAGCAGTAGTTCCAGCAACTTCGATGACAAGCTCTCTTCTAGAATGATTGACCTCTATGGGAACAAGCTCTTAAGATTATTTGAAAATATTGTGATAAAAAAAGGAAGAAAGAAGTAATAATATAAAATTGATAATGATTAAATCAAGTTAAAGTAATAATGTAAAATTTATCAGGTATAAAATATTAAATCACAGAATAACTTTTATCATAATAATCTAAAATATGTTAAAAAAAGTATTCGACGACGACGACGACGACAACGACGACGACGACAATATTTAGTATAAATCCCACTAAGGCGCAAGATTTAGAGAGATCTAGTAGTACATAATCTCACTCCTAACTAGTTGAGAAATTCTTAATAATTAAGAAATTATTCTAAGTATTTTTATTAAGATACAATCTTTTTAATGATTAAAGTAATAATAATATTTTTCAAATAAGGGAAACCAAATAAATATTTAATCTTTTACTTTTTCTTATTATATAATAATTTATATGCTTTATGTCGGGATTTTCATTGTGAACTTTTAATAAATTTATATTATCTATTTTTTCATTACTTTTTAGTCAAATTTTTAGTAAGTAATTATGTTGATTAATAGGAACTGAACAGGGCTTATGATTTCTGGGTCAATATACTGGACCCTTTTTTTTTTTTTTTGGGGGTAAGAACTGGTCCGGTAATTAGAGAGATAGAAAATGGAAAGCAACCCAAAAGGGCGTAAGGGTAAAACAGTCAATTCAGGTCCTCCAAATCCGTCGCAGCTATATATACCCCGATCCTCAAAATCTAGGGTATATAAAGCCCCAAAATTCTCTCCGCCCAAAAATTCTTCGCTCGAGCAAACGTTCAACAGACTAAAAGATCTTCGTCACCAATCCCTCTTTATCGTAAATTTCCTTCCCAATTTTTTATATATACATATGCAACGCTTCCATCACTCCATATGTAATGATCATCACGGAATCGAGTCACTTGATTTCTTCTTCTTTATCTTCTTTTTTTGTTGTTTTCATTTCCCGTTTTGTTGGCTCTGAGTTTGTGATTTTAGGTGATTGATTTTGTGTCTGGTCGCAGATCTAAAGTGAATGGCGACTTTTGAGCTGTACAGGCGCTCGACTATCGGGATGTGCCTGACGGAGACTCTCGACGAGATGGTTTCTGCTGGTATTCTCAGCCCGGAACTGGCGATCCAGGTTCTTGTCCAGTTCGATAAGGTAAAAACTTGCACTAACCACCACTTCATCGTTATTCGATGTTGTGTGTAATTCCATTTCTTTTTGTAATTTTTGTAGTCTATGACTGAAGCTCTGGAAACACAAGTTAAGAGCAAAGTTTCTATTAAGGTAATGCTGTAGCTTCTTGTTTTGGTTATTTTCTACTAAGCTGCTTGTATTCTGATTGATTTTACATTTGATTCCTTGATTATTAGTGTCAGACAGTCTTCTTTAATGCTTATGGTTAGTTACATCTTTAGCTTCGGGTTCTTTTAGTTTTTTTTCTTTCTTTACGATGCACATATTATTTGAAGGAGGAGGTTAATCGATGTAAATTTATCTTGGACGATTGCGGTAGTATGAACTTGGGATCTCTATTATAGTTCGTATGTACGTGGGTAATTTAGTAGTGAAAAGGATAAGGCTCCTGGGTTTTGTTAGTAAAGAGTGCTCTGAAGTATACTGGTTTAAGTTAGCAGTTACGCATACAAAATGACATTGTTTATATATTCTTATTTGTGTCTATATGGCAATTGAATGTTGGCCCCGGGATGAAGTATAAGTATGCCCTTTTCTTTTGTGCAACCCAATTTTTCATGAAATTTGTTTCTACTTCAGTCTTGTATTTAGATGTTAACAATATTGTTTGTACTAATTCATGTGGTTGATTAAGCTTGTTGTTGTGTTTGTCTATCCTTCAACTTATCCATGCTGGATGATATTATTCCCCTTGCTTTGTCCATGGACGGGATTTCATTAATTTCTTCCTACAACATTTACTCCTCCAGTTGTATTTTCTTCAATAGGATGCTTGCCAACCCTCGTTGTTGGTGCATCAATTACCGTGATTGCACATCGTTGTTGATTCTGCCGCATTATGGTTATTGATTTCACATCCTTTTCACTAAAACATCGAATGTACATCTGTAGAATTAATTCTAAAGTACCTTTACAAAATGTCTTTGCTTTCAAATTCTGAACCTGTGGACAGGTTTCCACTGCCTTAATAGTGTTTTTGTTTTCTAATCTCTTGAGCATGGGGTTAGAGGTCTATTGGAATCTTCTGTCACAGTCAAACGCCTGTGATTGTTTAACTCATATTGAGATGACTTTAAGCTAAGTGGTGTCATCCTTTTATGATTAGAGCTAGAGATCCAATCAGTTTCAGACTATATAAATACGTGATTTCAGCATCTCCATATGTTAATGATATCTGTGATGAAAGGTGATAGATATAAGAGTGAGTCACAGAGTTGAGGAAAATTTTGTGAAAAACTTAGGAGCACAACTCTCTTATTGGTTGCAATCCCATACATTCCAATTTACTGATTACAGTGGCACTTTAAATGCTGTCTTTACCTTTTGGGATGTGGTTTCGCTTATCTTTTGCTGGAGAGGACACATTATCACTTCCCTTGTTTGATTGCTGTAGTGACATGCGTCCAATTGAGCTTGCATAGTGATTAGGCTACGGTGGTTTCCAGGGCCATTTTGTATGAAGGAAGGAGTACCTGGTTTTCAATGTTGAGGAAGTGATTTTCTCTTTAACGAGAAAAAGTTTGGTTGTATTTCTTTGTATTTAATTGTGTAATGGAGTGATGGATGACTAAAAAGAAGGAAATTGACTGAAAGACATCATTATCTCCCTTGTCATAAGGGTTAATGGCATTGTATTAAGAAGCTTGGTTATGTTTTGAATTGTTCACTTGTAGTAGGCATTGCAAGGAAAAGGCTGATATATCTGAGATTTTGTATCTTGCAGGGACATCTGCACACCTACAGGTTCTGCGACAATGTATGGACCTTCATTTTACAGGATGCAGTGTTTAAAAATGAAGAATCCCAGGAGAACGTTGGTCGGGTTAAAATAGTGGCATGTGATTCAAAGCTGCTATCGCAGTGAGTTCCTATTCATTGTCTGCTGTGTCAAGGTGGATGGTGGCAGGAAAATTTACTAAAGTTTCTCATGGAAGATTGAATATTAGTTGTGCATTCATCAACCTTTTTACAACTATGTTATTTGAGGATGGTATGTCCCACGTTGGATGATAAACCTCATCGTCTATTTTGTACTCATCCGACTAGATGAAACAATTTCGGAGTTGGGCAATTGAGTGATGAATCATGGACAGTGCAGTAGCATCTTTGCATTCAAACATGATCATTCTTGTACTTCACTAGATGCATATTTGTAAATGTGACTGGTATGACTATGAACTGTGACTTAATGGACTTATTCTCTTTTCTCCATGCCAAAATATTGGAGGGTTAATTGATATCAATAAGGATGATCAACTGTAGTCCTTTTTAAGTTTTTATATTTTTCATGCAACCAACAAGAAAGAAAATAAATGCTCTGCCTTTGGGGCTTTTGTATGAACCGATCATTTAGCATAGCATTCGTAGTGGAGTCAAAGACAAGACTAGTAGACTACTTCTGTATGTCGTTTGGGGTAAGTAAGAAAAAAAAAAAAAGAAGCCTAACTACGGTTGTACAAATAGTTCGCTTATTTATTTATATGCATACATTTATCCGGGTTTAGGAAAGAAGTACGTCAAAACGGCATGTTGTTAAGTGGGAAACTTTGTTTCGAGCATAAAAATCATACAATCATTCGTCCCAGGAAAAGGAAAAACCTCTTATAACATCTTCTGTCAGAATGAATAACAGTTGACGTAATGTTTTATCTTTTTCAGTGTTATGATACTAGTGTGCTTTCGTTCATTATCGAACCAAAATATTAGTAGAGTAGTTTGCATGATAAGAACATTGTATTATCGGGACAGTTTTTAACTTTCAAGCTACCTATCATCATTCATTATTAGGAAATTAAGGATTTCATGAAAGCGTATGCAAAACCAAAGTAAAGAATATTAGGAAATTTGGAAGAGCCGTACCAAAAGAAAAAAGAGTTGGAAGAGCAGATAAAGGCAAAATAGGGAACAGCTCATCTCTTGCTACATCAAAAATTTCAGGTCAATGCTATTGGCCCTTTGTCAACAATGTTTAGCAAGTTACACATACTTTGAGATCCCATAGAAACTTATCACAGCTCATCGAGGACAAATACTTTGAGATCCCATAGAAACTTATCACAGCTCATCGTGGATATGTAGCAAAACTTTCAAATCAGTTTGTTTTGTACAGAAGAGGATCTTGTAAATTGCCCTTAATGCCGTCTCTGCAAAGATTTCAAGAATAGGAAATGTTAATATCATACAAAAACACAAGGCTATTTCTTGCAATTATATAAAATAGGTCAAAACTAGGTACAAGTCTAAAATCTGTTCAAGTAGTGAAGGTTATATGACTTTGCTAAAGCACAAGTCACGGTTCATACACATCAACTACTATGAAAGACCATCTTAAGCATCTGATAAGTGGGCTTTACTCGAGTTACAAAGTTTAAGTAATAAGCAATTAGAATGCTAAAACATCTGAATTTGTGCTCAAGCTCATTACAACAGTCAAATTTCCAAGAATTTGTAGACCATAAGGACATGGACAACTAAGTATGACAGATATGTTTATGAAAAAACAGCTCTAATATCAATTAACACATTTCAAAAAGCATATCATCTACTAATTCTGAAATCTGGAATAGAGTACCTTGCGCTTCTTCAATTTTTGTGATGAATTGTTACTGTTACTGAAGCTTGCCCGCCCACCGTTATTATTGTCCAAGGGTAAGGCCTTTATTTCATCATAGAAACTATCAGTCAAACCATGCAACCTGGAAACAGAAAAGAAAAGGAGACATTTTGGAAGAAGCATTAGTGTCAATCATTGAAACAAATTTCAAAAGTTCATAAAAAGGAGTAACTCCTACCCATTTATTGATTTCTTCAAGAATTTCTCCTTCTTTCTTTCCATCTTTGTCAGAGGAACACGAGTAAAGATATCCTCTTCTTGTCGTGCACGCTCCTCAAGTTGTGCCTGAATCCTTAGATGTTCTCTACTCTCTATTCCAACAGTTTCTCTAACCTGTATTTAAACATGAATTCAACATGGTCAACAGAAGCTTGTGCATGAAGCCTCCAAAAGCCTATATGAAACGAAACATATCATTGCTTACCTCTTCTGGTCTCCCTTCCATATCGTCTATCATTTCTTTAAGATAAGGCTGTCTAGCTTGCCTTAAAGTCTCTCTCTCTCTTCTCAAAGCATTTCTTTCCTGTCTTGAGATCTTATCCTCATCCATAATTGCAGGGGCAATTTTGGGAGGTCGATACAAACCAACATTACCCTACAACATACAAACATGGACTTAAAATTCAAGATTTTGATATAAATACCCATTGACATTGTGATACTGTCAAGACTTACTTCAGGTATCATTTGAGACTTGGGTACAAGCATGTCAGGGTTGGGTCGATATTTCAACTGATCCTCTGATTTCTGGGGTGCCTCTGCATCATTTACCTTCTGGGACGCTTCATTGGTTGCATGCCCAGCATCCTTCATGAGCTTTTGGATTTGGTACTCAAGCTTTTTGTCAATTGGCCTGATCTATTGATGAGCACACAAGTGAACCAAAGTTCCAACTGACAGGTAAATAAATATCAATTGAAACTCGCAAAGATTACTTTCAGACCTTCTCCAGAAACAGCCTAGTCTCTACAAGGCTCCTAACAACAGGTTGTCCTTCAATAGAAAGGCCTTCTGCCTTGCGAAGCAAATAATATACGAGTGACTGACAATAGTTCAGGAGCAGTAAATGCTTCACCTCAAGATAGCTCATCCCGTCTGCTGTGGGAAACCTATTTGCTTTCACCTATTGTAAGGAAGAAAAAGAAAAATATCACCAAAATGCAAAATCTACTTAGTAAGCATGAAGCTACAAAAAGCAATTTAAAATCCCAAGAGTGATTACTGTTTGGGCACCCATCATACAGAAGTTTTTGTAAATAATTGCAATAGGTAATTCTACGCCTAATTCTAATTGTAAGAAGCAATTCTTCCCCACCTTTGCAGTCAAATCTTCTACTTTACTTCTCAATGCATCCAAGCCATCTTTCATTTCTTTCAACACTCCAACTAACTGGGGAGCTTCCCTAATCAAAAACAAACAGAGAGCAAGAAAACTAGTTAAACCCATTAAAGCTAACCCTTCAAATCCTCATGGACAAACTTTCTGAAGTTGATGACAAGGCAATATCTAGTCAGTTACCCACATTCAATGTTGCTCCAATAACAAGACTGAACTGCAAAACCACCAAAGCACATACACTTACTTATTTATCACGCTTCGAGCATTGTCCGAATCAGCTGTCCCCATCATTCAGTTAACGTTTACCAACTCTAAGACCTACATTCAATTCGCGAAACCATAATCCCCATAAGAAAAGCGTCAATATCAAAGCAAAGCCCGAAGTTTGCAGGGAACTAAAGGCAGTTAACTTCGGTTGCTCACCTCAAAGAAGAAGAAGAAGAATTATCGAGGAGGAAGAACCAGAGACTGGCTCTCAACTTAAATTATGCAAAATTGCTAGAAAAGGGCGTGTTAGGGTTTAAGAGGTTGTTACGTTTCATGTCTGGGCTTAACGGGCCCAAATATTATCTTTTTACAATTAGGCCCAATGAAAGTCGACCGTGACGGAGTTTTAACTGCTTAGCCGTGACACTATCCTTTCCTTTCCGTTTAGGCGTTGACAAAATCCTCCAATCCCAATACACAGGACACGTTAGGCAATAAAATCCTTAACAGGGACATCTCAGGGCACGTTCTTCGGGAAAACGAAAGCGAAGCGAGGCTAGCGAGCTCACCGCCGCTTCCTCACATTTTCTTGCTGCACCCGCACCACACAAGATTCCAGCCTATCCCAGTCACCAGTCACCGCTTACCACCAGTGAAACCAAAATAAGTAAAAAGAAAAGAAAGTAAAAATAGCGATGGAAACAAAAAAAGGGAAAGAAAGAGAACGGAGACACAAACACGCACACTCTCTATGTCTCCTTTTCTGTCATGCGTCAGCGACCGCCTCGAGGATCGGATCTTCGCTGCTATAATTTTACAAGAGTCCGGTTCCAACGCGTCGAAGAATCGGTCTTAAATTATTGCGTTTTCATAAATAAAAAGATGAATGCTTACGGATTTTTCAATTGCGATGGAATTATTCCTCTTGTTGTGGCCCGAATTCCTTAGGGTTTGATCCTTGGTTTTGTTTGGCGAATTCTGAGATTTTCTCATGAAGTTATACGCAGTGAATGGGTTGCATTTGAATTTACTGTTTTTCCGGATAATTTGAGTGCGGATTTTGGAGTTTTGAAAGTGAACAGCATTGACAATGGCGGTCTCGCCCGTGAAGGTCCTCTTCGGGTTCTTGGTGATTTCCATCACGTTTTGGATGTTCCTTATGTAAGTTCCCCGATGCCTTTTTTTCTTTCTCCTCTTATTTCTTTAATTTTGTTTATGTCATTTTGATGATGTGCGTTCGCATTTACTTGCTTGCATCAAGATTTGGTTTCATCACTGGCGTTTTGTGAATGTTTCGCGGCCAATTCAGGAATGTACACTTGGACATCAGTGATCGTCAGTTTCTGAAGTTTCGATTAGTATGCTTTTAGAATGTGTGCATAGAATGTGTATCACCAAATCTTCTGAAAATAAAATTAAGATAGAAAAGCTCCATTGTGAGACGAACTTGTTTCCATAATTGCTTTCTTTGGTCTCTCAAGCCACGGATGAAATATTAAGATTAATGTTTTGTTTGGCGCCAAGTTGCTATATTTATGTTTAGTAACACAATTGATGTCACTGTTTTAGTTGCTAAAACTGTATCTATGCCTTATTGCAGAGTTATTTATAAAGCGTTGGCATTTTTTCTAAGCCGGAAGTTGGGGGCATCTATTGAATTCCGAACTGCTGGATGGAAATCTCTTAGGGATGTCATGGTGAAGTGCAAAAAGGTTTATCTTTCTCTCAACTGAGTTTCCATGTACCATTTTTCTTTTCAAAAGTGTGTTGGCAGCAGTGACTGACCACTATTTGCTCCCTGCAATTAGCTAATAACTTTTAAGGGTATAATAAAGGTTCAGTTAACTATGATATGGTTTCCTAGGCAGTAAATGATGGATAGTTCTCATCAATACCATCTGTAACCCTTTCTGTACAGTGAAGATTTTATGATTATAGATCAAACATGCCTATTTTTGCTTGGAGTTGTAAGATTTCTTTCTATTTTGCCATTAGTTTACGGTTTCAACTTTACTTTTGTGGTTTCTTAAACTACTGTGGAATTGATGTGCACCCTTGGGGACTATTATCCCTGATCTGATCCTTTTCTTTTCTGAAGCACTTGCCTTATATCAGTTATGAATCTTTTGTTCCAATTAGTAAGCTTTCATGAATTTCAGTAGAAGACAAGAGTTAAAGCTGCAGCTTTGGCAAATTTTTCTTTTCAATTTCCCTTCTTGAAAAATTGATGTTTTTTTTCCTGTCCCTCTTCACCTTCTTTACCTCCATCTTCTAGATATGGTGTTTTCCATCAGGTAATAAAGGTCACTTACGCCCCAAAAATTGATTTAGGAGTAGAGTTATAGGTCTCTGAAGTTTATGTTCTTTTGACTACTATAATTTACAGGGTGCTATTGAATCCATATCTATTGGCGAACTCAGAGTCAGTTTGCGCCAAGCCTTAGCTGGACTTGGAGTTGTTAACATTTCTAGAGATCCAAAGCTGCATGTGTTAATATGTGAATTGGAAATCGTAATGAGGTCCTCCAACAAAGGCACACGTGAATCAAAAACACGGAGAACCAGGTCTCGCTCTTCAGGTGGGGGAAAGTTTATGTTTGCAGCTAAGATAGCACGATATGTGTCGGTGTCAATCACAGATTTGGTTTTGAAGGTAAGTAATGTTTAACTAAGTTACTATTCTAAGGAATCAAATTAGCAAGACATGTTCATTATATGTCTCCCATGGATTACAATATTAATGGTGACATTGAGGTATCTTCAATTGATGATTTTTTCAATAATTCAATCTCTAACATCATAGAGTACCTGAAAGACTCATGAAAGTCATTGTGCAAATTTGCCAATTTCTTTTTGGGTTAGTGGGTTTGATTGAGAGTGGATGGAAGTTAATACTTGCATTTCAAAATCCTCCTTTTAAATATTTGCATTCCTGGATTTACTTTCTTCGAGGCAAAAGAGTCTATACATTGTGCTTATGCTTTGACTGGGATTTAACTTAGAAATCCACTAAAGGATAGACTAAAACTCCTCTGAGATGTAGGCTAATCTATGGTGATTTCGTTGTTGAAACTGTTCATTATAGCTAGTTGACCATACTTCAGAAGTTAAATGTTGCAATTCTGGTTGACTTGTTAGAATAAGTGGCTTGTATGACCATTTTGTTGACCACGTGCAGGGTCAGCGCAGTTTGCAACTTGATGCAACATTTTCTTTTTCTGTTTATCAATTTAAAAATGGCCGAATTTGTGCAATTATCAATTTGGATTCATGAAACAGTAAAAAACAAACCTGCATTTTGTGGCCTGCAAAACAACCTTGTCAGTTCGAACATCAAAACGACCTAACTGATTTTATCATGTCCATTTGTACGGTGTGCTTCTGATATGTTGTTAAAGCAGTTGGTTGGTAATGCAATACTGAAAATTTTGAAAGTATGTTGCTTTCGAAGTTGATAGCATTACGTATTAATTATCTTGTTCTGCATTCTGTTTAATATATATCTCGCACCGTTATATTTAGCTGGTCATTGTTGTGATCTCTGGAAATGTTGCAGACGCCTAAAGCTATGGTTGAGGTTAAAGAACTGAAACTCAATATGGAGGGCGGAACTGAGCAAAATTTGTTGGTAAAACTGTGCATATTACCTTTTTCTATATACATGGGTGAACCGCATACTAGTAGTGACCAGCTATCCAACTTCAACAATGATGCTTATCCTGGTGTCCATGAGGCAGCATCTGGTGCAATTGAAAGGTCTGGTGCTGCTTTTAGCTGTGAAGAGTTTTCTCTTTCATGTGAATTTGGTCATCACAGGTATTTCTCTCTTGACTTGTTCATTTCCTTTGGTTTCTGTATATTGCAAACCTGTCATTGCTGCTCTGTGCTAGCTAGTTTGATGGAAGCATTGATATCAGATGTTTGGACTTTCCCTTGCATAGCTCCTGATTTCCCCTCAAGAATTGTCACTCTCCTTCTGTTCTTTTAACTGGCTTGCAATGTATGAGTTTTTTTAATTTAACCTCAAGAAGGCCTGTTTTATCACTCAAAAATGTTTGTTTTTTTGGGATGTAGAGAAGTAGGTGTGATGATCCATAATGTGGACATTAATTTTGGAGAGGTTATTGTGAATCTGAACGAGGAGATGCTTTCAAAAAAGATGACATCAGATGCTGTTTCTCACACAGACAGAGGGCCAATTGTTGATTCTGCAGTTAGTGAAAATCCACCGAAGAAAAAATCATCACTTGAAGCAATAACAAAGTTTGCTTCTGTGTTTCCTGCCAAGGTGAGTGGGTTTTAGTTATAATTTCAGTGGGTCGAAATTCATACTTCACTTTTGACTGAATGTGATGATTTACATTTCCTCTATATTTGAGCTACATAGGGTAGCTTTAATACATTTTGGACTTTAATGCAGCTTGCCTAGAAAGAAATTATCAATTGCTAAATAATGATTGTTTTTACCTGATAGGTTTCCTTCTCTTTACCGAAATTGGATGTGAGGTTTGTGCATAGAGAACATAACCTTGTTGTGGAGAATAACATCATGGGTGTTCAATTGAAGAGCATCAAATCACGGTCTACTGAAGATATAGGGGACAGTACACGCCTCGATGTTCAGATTGATTTCAGTGAGATACACGTATGAGAATAATGACTTTTGTTGAAGCTTTTCTAATGTTGTTACTTCACCTTTGTCAGTAACTTGGGAACTTGATGACATTTTCTCTACCTTATATTGCAGCTTCTTAGAGAAGCAGGCACTTCAGTTTTGGAGATTTTGAAACTTGATGTTGTCTCCTTTGTCTACATTCCAGTACAGGTAAGCTTTCTTCTATTCCATTCTATTGTTCACTTGACATTCTTCAATTATATTATCAGCATGAAATTCCATGCTGATAATGTTTTCAAGCATGGGCTGTTAAACTTTTCTTTATATATATATAAAAGAGGATTTTGTTTGAAATATGTAGATACCAAAAATATTTTTTTTCCCTGAAGATGCTATCCTGTTTCTTCTTGCTTTAAAGCAATTGACTTCTCTCTATTTCTTTCTTTTTTCATCTCTACGTTCATCAGCCATATTGTGTTTTTGAACTTTTATTCATTTGTCCGTATTTGTTTCCTTGTTTTCCAATGATCTTAATATTCAGCCAATATCGCCAGTGAGAGCTGAAATTGATGTTAAGCTGGGAGGTACACAATGCAACATTATAATGAACAGATTAAAACCATGGTTGCGCCTCCACTACTTAAAAAAGAAAAAGATGGTACTCCAGAAAGAACCAGCTGCTCCTTTAAAACCACAATCAAGTGACTTTAAAGCCATCATGTGGACATGTACTGTCTCAGCTCCTGAAATGACCGTTGTGCTTTATACTATCAACGGGCTAACTTTATATCATGTAAGTGACATGCTTATCATTTTTTGGTCATACCAAATTTAGTTCAATTATTGAGCCCTTCTGATTCTACTGTTTTCCTGTTAGTCAGCTATTGGATATTATTTATCCTCTGAAAGACCTATTACCGAGAATTGTATTTTTATTGATATCATGTTTGTTAATGATAATGACTATAATCTTTTGTCATTTACCATTTTGATCATTGGTAAATGGTAAATTACCCTTGAAGTTAGAAAAAGTTGGCATTTTTCCATTCATAGCCTTGTTCCAAAAATTAAAAGTAAAATAACCTGGGAAATCGGCATGGCAATATGCCACAGTTTGATTAAGCCTTTATGTAGGAATCTGGAAATTTGGTCTATACCAACTGCAGTTGGTTAATCTCTTCTTTTCTTTTTCTTGAAACTGGGAAACATCTGTTGCACAAATAACTGGAATGAGAAATTTGAAAATTTTTCCTCGAAGAACATTGTGGCAAATCCTATAAGTTTTTTCCTATTCTTTATTTTTTATGTTGATGGAAGATATTTAATTTTGTTTTTCTAGGGACCAATCAAACGTTTAGTAAATACCAACAGCCCTTTGGTCCACTCTCATCCTTCCCGAGAGAAAAAAGAGATAAGGTGAAGAATAGCAAGAAAGATGGACCATTTCAGGGTGCTTGTACATTAGGCTGAGTCACTATTCTGATTTGTTCTCTTCTTCCTTTAACCCAACCAATTGTGCCAATGGGCTATCTCAGTTTCTTCCATCCTTTACGACCTGCAAATTCCGGTAAAGACCAAAAAGAGAGCTATAAAACTCTCTGGACCTTATGACTGGTAAGTCTAACTTACCAACCCGCAGCATTTTCAAGAAACAGACCCTGTCATTGGATTCCAGTGATTTAACCTCCAATATGCGGGCAACTATGCAACAAAAGGCTACTACATAATTTTGATTTGAGCTTTATTTTTATCCCAAAATTGTCTGGTTTCTGATAGTTTGCAAAACGGAGTTATGCATCCCTTTCATACTGATATGAAATTAATAGATCACTCCTTTTTGAAATGCGGAAATAGTGGAAAGTTGAAACTTTTCTTTTTAAGCTTAGGATATCTAGCCCTACCTTTGCTACAACTTAGAACTAAATGTAACCGAGTACCAAAATCTTGTATGTACTTGTTTCCAGTTACCTTTTTAATTGAATCTATGTGACCATCTATTCTTCTTTAGATGCTATCTTTTGCATACGTGTTTAGTGATTATCTCATTAAACCTGTTATGATGAATCATTCATGAATACTGACACCTTGGATTAATAAGGGATTCAAATGCATGGCTAATGAACACAACTAACTTCTGATTTCTTTTGGTGTAGGTTTGTTCACAATCATCCCATGTATTTGCGAATAACATATCAACCAAGGGAACTGCAGTACACGCGGAACTTGGTGAATTAAACTTTCACTTGGCAGATGAATACCAAGAGTGCTTGAAAGGAAGTCCTTTCGGGGTGGATTCAAATTCAGGTGCATTATTGCATATTGGGAAGGTTGTTTTGGACTGGGGGAAAAAGGACACTGAGCCATCTGAAGAAGGAGTAACTGGTAGCAAATTGTTTCTGTCTGTTGATGTAACTGGTATGGGTGTTTATTTTAATATGAAGCGAGTAGAATCCCTAGTTGCAACTGCCATTTCCGTTCAAACACTCTTGAAAGGTTTAGCTCATGGTAAAAGAACAACACAGAGCCAAAATATAAGGATATCTAAAACATCAGGGAAAGGAACTAAGCTCTTGAAATTTAATCTGGAGCATTGTTCTATAAATTTTAATGGAGAAACCGGCTTGGAAAATACAGATGTTGATGATCCCAAGCGTGTAAATTATGGATCACAAGGTGGTCGGTTTGTAATTACTTCCTCAGACGATGGAACACCACGTCGTGCAAGTATAATGTCCACAGTGTCTGATGAATTTAAGAAGTTGAAGTATTCCATTTCCCTGGAAATTTTTCATTTTATGGTATCTGTGAACAAGGACAAACAATCTACAGAGTTAGAACTTGAAAGAGCAAGATCTATTTATCAGGAGCATGTAGAGGAACCTAGGCCTGATACTAAAATCACATTGCTTGATGTGCAGAATGCAAAATTTGTTCGCCGTACTGGTGGTCTCAAAGGGATTTCTGTGTGTTCTCTTTTTAGTGCCACTGCTATTACGGTCAGGTGGGAGCCTGATTTACATCTTTCATTGTTTGAACTTGTTCTGCAATTGAAACTGTTGATATATAACCAGAAGCTTCAGTGTTGTGGGGATGAATATGGTGAATCTGCTTCTAGCATGAGAGATAAAGAAGAGAAAAAGGAAGTTCCTCAGGAATCTGGACATCTTGACAAGCATAAGAAAAAGGAATCCATTTTCGCTGTTGATGTGGAATTGCTAACTGTATCAGCTGAGGCTGGAGATGGTGTTGATGTGATGGTGCAGGTCCAGTCAATTTTCTCCGAGAATGCCCGCATAGGAGTACTTCTTGAAGGCCTTTTTCTCAGTTTCAACGGGTCAAGAGTCTTAAAGAGCAGCAGAATGCAAGTTTCACGTATTCCTAGTGCTTCTAATAGTACATCTGACCTGAAAGGACCTGGTGTTGTTACATGGGATTGGGTTATTCAAGGGCTTGATGTTCATATTATCTTACCCTATAGGCTGGAGTTGCGTGCCATTGATGATTCTGTTGAGGATATGTTACGGGCTTTGAAGCTTATAGTTGCTGCTAGAACTAAGTTTATATTTCCGATGAAGAAGGAAAGTACAAAACCTAAAAAGCCAAGTTCAACAAAGTTTGGATGTGTAAAGTTATGTATAAGAAAGCTCCGTGCTGATATTGAAGAAGAACCTATACAAGGTTGGCTTGATGAACACTATAAGTTGATGAAGACTGAGGCATGTGAGTTGGCCGTGAGGATGAAATTTCTTGATGAACTCATTTCCAAGGGAAACATTTGTCCCAAACCTGCTGAATCAAATGATTATAGTTGCGAAAGAAAGATAACCCACAACGGTGTTGAGATTGATTTACAAGATCCCTTGGCTATTCAGAAAATAGAAGAAGAGATTTATAAGCAGTCATTTAGATCCTATTACCAAGCCTGCCAGAAGTTAGTGCCAGCAGAAGGCTCAGGTGCATATAGGGTAGGGTTCCAAGCTGGTTTCAGACCTAGCACTGCAAGAACTTCTGTTCTTTCCATTTCTGCAACAGACTTAGATTTAACTTTGACAAGGATTGATGGTGGTGAGACAGGGATGATAGAGGTTATCAAGAAGCTTGATCCTGTTGCTCTTGAATATAACATACCATTTTCTCGACTATATGGTAGTAATATTTTCTTGCGTGCGGGCTCCTTGGTGGCTCAGTTAAGAGATTATACCTTTCCACTTTTAGCTGCTACTTCTGGAAAATGTGAAGGTCTTGTTGTGCTGGCACAACAGGTAAGCTTCAAAAGTCTTTCCACTAATTTTTCTGTTCTTTCCCTGTTTTTTGAAGTTTCAAATTTTCTTTTCAATCTTCGCCCATTTGTGCATTCTCTAGCCATTTTATTCTGCATAAAAACTCAAAACAGAGCTGGAGTTAATGATAGTTAACTAATCAATGGTAAGGAGTTTTTCATAAATACTGGCAGGAACTTGAACATGAAACATTCTTTGATGGCTGACTTAGAAATAGTATGTCAAACCAAATCTCCCGGTTAGCAGTAGTGAAGATGGATATTTTTCTTGCTGGAGTTTTAAATTTTATTGGAGGTTGATAGAGACTTGAGTTATGTTATGGTGTATCAGATGGCAGTTTGTATTGCCAGCTTACTGTTACGATTCAGCAAAACATCCCTCTTGTTAGTGACCTAAATGGCTAAATTCATGCCAGCTTTTCTTTGCTTTTGTTCCTATGTTGAATATCTAGGCCTTATATTTGCTCTATACACTCTCTTGACTTCACCTTCTCTCTTTGTTCCTTCTTTTAGGCAACAGCTTTTCAGCCCCAAATATATCAAGATGTCTTTGTTGGGAAATGGAGAAAGGTGCACCTGCTTCGTTCAGCTAGTGGGACAACTCCTCCAATGAAATCATACCTCCATTTACCTCTCTATTTTCAGAAAGCAGAAGTATCTTTCGGAGTGGGATATGAACCAGTGTTTGCTGATGTGAGCTATGCTTTTACTGTGGCTCTACGTAGGGCTAATCTAAGTGTTCGGAATCCTGGTCCACTAGTCCAACCTCCAAAGAAGGAGCGTAGCTTGCCATGGTGGGATGATATGAGAAATTACATTCATGGAAGTGTAACCTTGTCCTTTTCTGAAACAAAATGGCATGTTCTCGCAACCACTGATCCTTATGAGAAGCTTGACAAACTAGAAGCCACATCTGGTTCTTTGGAAATCCAGCAGTCAGATGGTCGTGTGTATCTGTCTGTAAAGGATTTTAAGATCTTTTTCAGCAGTTTGGAGAGTTTGGCAAACAGTTGTGGCATTAAGATTCCTCCTGATGTATCTCCTGCTTTCCTTGATGCCCCAATGTTTACTCTTGAAGTTACAATGGATTGGGGTTGTGATTCTGGCACTCCATTAAATCATTACTTGTTTGCACTTCCCATTGAAGGGAAGCCTCGTGAGAAAGTTTTTGATCCCTTTAGATCTACATCATTGTCCCTTCGCTGGAACTTCAGCCTTAGACCATCTATTCCTTCATGTGAAAATCAAGCCCCTGGTTCCATGGAAGGCAACAAGGTCACAGATGTAACTGGATATGATCCGTCTTGCAAGCCAGAAAGTAGTGCAATTAGTTTGCCAACATTGAGTGTTGGTGCTCATGATATGGCATGGGTAATTAAGTTCTGGAACATGAATTATCTCCCTCCACACAAGTTGCGAACATTTTCTCGGTGGCCTCGTTTTGGAGTCCCTAGAATTCCTAGATCAGGCAACCTATCTATGGACAAGGTGATGACGGAGTTTTTTCTTCGCATAGATTCTTCACCTACTTATATAAAACATATGCCACTTCATGATGATGATCCTGCAAAAGGACTAACTTTTAATATGTCAAAGCTGAAATATGAACTTTGCTTCAGTCGGGGTAAGCAGAAATACACTTTTGACTGCAAGCGTGAACCTCTTGATCTTGTTTATCAGGGTGTTGACCTTCATGTGCCTAAGGTTATCTTAAACAAAGAAGATCCAACCAGTATTGCAAAAATGATTCAATTGAGGAAGAAGAATTCTCAGTCTTCTACTGTGGATAGAATTCCCAGTGAAAAACGCAATAATCTTGGTGGCTGTACGGAGAAACATCGTGATGATGGATTTTTTCTATCATGTGATTATTTTACAATACGAAGGCAGGCTCCAAAGGCTGACCCTGCAAGTTTATTGGCATGGCAAGAAGCTGGGAGGAAAAATCTTGAAATGACATATGTGCGGTCGGAATTTGAGAATGGTAGTGAGAGTGATGACCACACACGGTCAGACCCAAGTGATGATGATGGATACAATGTGGTAATAGCTGACAATTGTCAACGGATTTTTGTTTATGGCCTCAAGCTTTTATGGAATATTGAGAACAGGGATGCTGTTTGGTCTTTTGTTGGTGGACTATCTAAAGCATTCGAACCTCCAAAACCTTCTCCTTCTCGACAATATGCACAGAGGAACTTGCTTGAGGAGAACCAGTTACGTGTTGAAGATAAAATGAATGAAGAAGATAATTCTAAGGGCCCCTCTACCAGTCAGAACAGAAATCCCCCTTCTCAACAAGCAGAGCCTTTAGAGTCTCTTACATCTCCATCACATTCACTGAAAAATGAGAAATTTTCATTTGCTGCACTTGGTATGTTTTGAGTACAATTGTATTCTAGATTAATGGCATCTATATGTGAATTATCTGTCTATGGCGCTTTAATTTTTGTTTTAAACTTCGTAACCTTGTCTTTTACTGTATTTATTAGTTAAGCAGCTTTATTTTCACTTTTTGGAATAGCAGCAAATGGAATTGCAGATGATTCTGAGGAGGAAGGGACTCGTCATTTCATGGTCAATGTTATTGAGCCACAATTTAATCTTCATTCTGAAGAAGCCAATGTAAGCTATAAATCAGCATTTAAATTTTAATATCGTTCATATTTTAAGATTACTAGGTGTCAACAATTTATTTATTTATTTTTTCTTTCTCCTTTTTGATTTTTATATGAACATCTTTGTAGTCCCTGATCTAGTGGGATTTTTCTTTTATATGACCATCTTTGTAGTCCCTGATCTAGTGGGATTTTTCTTTTCTTTTCCAGTTATACTTTCTTAGTTATAGAATTTTCCATTCGCTGCTTAATGCCATAGGTATTTAAACCATATTTTGAAACCTCTCAATGAGTGAATATACTGGATCGGGATTGGGCATATGTTAGTTTCCATTTTTCTCAAAGAACTTGTGCGTATAGTTTTATTGTAAATCATGTCGATAACATCAGTTTGTTGTCCATTTTTATTTTTCTTCTGGGAAATCTGTTTTGCCTCCACACTGTGGTTTCTTCTCAAGTTTACAAATTTTCCTTTTCAAGTGCATGATTATGAAGCTTTTCTCACAATGTTATCGTCATCAGAAAGATACTCCTTAAATCCTCAATTTCAGTGTGCCTAACATATCTGAACTTTTCAGTCCGTTTACTTGAATGCAACTCATGCTTTGGGATATCACATTTTTGCACTGCTCACCAGGGTCGATTCTTGCTTGCTGCGGTTAGTGGTCGTGTTTTAGCTCGATCATTTCATTCAATCCTTCATGTTGGACCTGAGATGATTGAACAAGCACTAGCAAATGGAAATGTACAGCTTCCTGAGTCTGTGCCTGAAATGACATGGAAACGCATGGAGTTCTCTGTTATGTTGGAGCACGTACAGGCTCATGTGGCTCCAACTGATGTTGATCCAGGAGCTGGGTTGCAATGGCTTCAAAAAATTCGTAGCTCTCCAAAAGTAAAGCGTACTGGTGCTTTGCTTGAAAGAGTTTTTATGCCTTGTGATATGTACTTCCGCTACACACGACACAAAGGTGGGACTCCGGACTTGAAGGTAAAACGAAAAGCACATTTGTTTTGTTTGATTAATAATTTGGATTGCATAGGCGAACTGACACATTTTGTTCAGTAAACCATTCTGTTTATGCATATGTTGACCTGTTGCTCTGTTCAAACTACTTCTGCATTTGGCTGCAGGTGAAGCCCTTAAAAGAGCTCGCTTTCAATTCTCATAATATAACAGCAACAATGACATCTCGCCAGTTTCAGGTCATGCTGGATGTGTTGACAAATCTTCTCTTTGCTCGGCTACCTAAGTGAGATGTTTATCCTTTTTGTTGTCTTTTTCTCTTTTTAACCCTTGCCCTCACATTTTTGGTTGATATAGATGAAAATTTTCCATCTACATTTTTGTATTAAAAAAATTAAGATTTCATTGTGTCTTGTGCTTCAGGCTTAGGATCCTTTTGTAGCATTGCAATGGGAGCTTTAGCAATAGATTCACTTCAGGAAACTTTATATCATTCCCTCTCTTTGTGGGAGGAGAATGACAGCAGAAGTGTTCTAATTTAGGCCATGGACTGCTTAGCTACTGTTTCAAAGTGCTACCATCCTCATATGTTGTTTTTGTTTATCAAACTGTGCCAATTAAGATATAATATGAACAGAATGTTGCACATGCAGTTGATGTTGGATAGCCTCAGATTATCTGCACACTCTTTTGATAGAAACAAATATTGTGCAGTTTGAGTTATTGAATTTATTGTCAAGGACTTAAGAGAAGCAATAGGTCAAGAAATCATTCCCCAAGTTCACAACAAGAACTAGGAATCATACACCTAGAATTTAGAAGCTGTTGACATTACACTAATAGATTCCTAGAAATCAGTTATAAGGATCTTAGAGGTAACACTCGATTCTAAAATTTTCTTAAGAGAAGCAATAGGTCAAGGAATCATTCCCAAAGTTCACAACAAGAACTAGGAATCATACACCTAGAATTGGGACTAATGAAAGCTGTTGACATCACACTAATAGATTCCTAGAAATCAGTTAAATGGATCTTAGGAGTCACACTCGATTCTAAAAGTTACTTTTAGAAAGAAAGAATCACACTTCCCTGCTAAGAAACTGAGAACATGTGCCTTCTCTCCTTCACAAACTGAAATGTTAGATAAGATTCCTATCAACTAGATCCTACTGAGACAAGGGCTCTAACCTTTTATAGCCTAATAGATGTTAACTACTAACCTAGCAGGGACTTAAAATAAAGCTATTATAGTTTCATTTCTAACAACGAAAACTGACAAGTAAAGAAATTGAGTAAAACTGCCTGTGGAGGAAAATAACACCTAATCTGATTCCTGCTCCCATCAACAGTTGTTTATAATGCAATTACCCCTTGGTCTTATGTCTCTCTAAAGCTATTAATCAGAATTAAATTGGTGTTATACCAGACTTTTGTTTTCTTTCATTTAAGTTGGTTGATATATGGATTCAGGCCCAAGAAAAGTAGCCTTTCATATCCTACTGAAGATGATGAAGATCTTGGAGAGGAGGCAGATGAGGTAGTGCCAGATGGCGTTAAAGAGGTGGAAAATGCTAAGATAAAACTTGAACAAAAAGACAGGGAGCAGAACTTGGTTCTTAATGACATCAGGATGTTGTCTTTCCATTCTGATAATTCTGGAGACACAAATTCAAGAAAGGAAGGTGACTTGTGGATGATCTCTGGTGGAAAACCCTCTCTGGTAAGAAGCAGAATTGGTATTGACATATAATATATAAATGATTGCCTTCATTTAAATTGTAGAAGGGCCCTAAAGTTTAGTGTAGTGTATGCTTCGGCTCAGAGTTCACAGTGCCTTAACACTTTATTCCAAAATGACTTTTTTTTGGATCTTATGTTATGATCAATAAATGTTTTGGCACATTCTTTAATAATGTTGACATATTGATGCTTTTTCTCTTCCAATGTTCTGCCATTATGGCGGCATGTCAATCCTTCATTACATGACAGTACAAGCTTGTTTACTGCAGGTACAAGGACTGAAAAGGGAGCTTGTGAATGCAAAAAATGCTAGGAAAGTGGCATCTACATCGTTAAGGACGGCTCTGCAGGACGCTGCCCAACTAAGACTAACGGAGAAGGAGAAAAACAAAAGTCCATCCTATGCAATGCGCATATCTATGCAGATAAATAAAGTTGTTTGGAGCATGCTCGTTGATGGTAAATCTTTTGCTGAGGCTGAGATAAATGATATGGTAGGTGTCTAAAGATGCTGGTAGAGGCATTCTTCTTTTCTTATGTCATTTCATTTTTATTTTCATTTCTTTTATTTTATTAATGCATTAGTATGAATCAGAATCTTAATTAGCATCACTAAACATGTGGTTTAGAGGTGACTAAATATATGTTTCCTCATTTTCTGCCCCAGAAGCTCTTGACTTTTTTATTGGTATCTTAGTCCAGTTCTGAGGATAAACAATGGCCTCTTTTGAGACTAGAAAATGTGGTCTGAAGTGCCTTGGTATTAGCAAACTCTTTGGACAGGCGCTACACCTTTAATTATTCCATTAAATATCTTTCATAATAATATTTCCTCATTATGACAATCTTCTGGGCCATAAGATGTCTCCAATAAACTCTTACTGGCTCATATTTATTTCAAGGATATAACGCACACAGTTTAATTGTATGTTTTTCTTTCTTTATTTCCAGATTTTTGATTTTGACCGGGATTACAAGGATGTTGGTGTTGCTCTGTTTACTACAAAGTATTGTGTTGTGAGAAACTGTTTACCCAATGCCAAATCTGATATGGTTTTGTCAGCATGGAATCCTCCACCAGATTGGGGAAAGTATGCACATTTTGCTTATCTTTTCTGTATTTATTATGTGATCATTTTGTAAATTAGGGTTGGTCTCCTCTTATAAACATGCAGAAGTTTTTCTTTCCTCTGAAGTAGGTGATTGGGCATCCTTGTGTGATGTATATATCAACAAAAGTCCAATCCAGCTTTGCATGCATTTATGTTATAGTCCATTTGGTTAGTTGTGATGGACCACCTATTGCACCATTTCAGTATTCTTTCTTTCTCTTATGATTGGACCCAATAGATAGAATAGGTATTATGTTGCTGCAGCTAACATCAGTCAGATAAGTAGTTTTGCTTAATTTGCACCCCTCCATTCCTGAGACTAGTGTAAGCAATGAAACACCTAAAAGGTGCAGGTTTGCAGGCAGTTGTGCATTTTTTGGTGTATGTGTGAGGGAGAGAGAAAGTCAAGAGTCTACATGCATATCTCTAATCCCACTAGCACCTTCGCCCCCTCTTCCTCACACCAAGTTTGTTTAGTAAACTGTAAGTGGCTTTTGTGTTTACTGGTTCATCCTCATGCATTACAAGCATATAAATAATTTTGTTTACATTTGAAATGAAGTTTACATGGTAAGTCAATGTTTGGATCAGAAAGAGCAAAAGAAATCTTTGAAGAGTCAATGTGTTGTAATTCATGCCTGCTCAATTTATGGCCAGTTTTTTTCTTTATTTAAAGCTACATACCGGCGTACTTCCCATTCAAAAATTTGTAATATGTTTTGATTTTCATGAGAAGTTGCTCAGTCAGTGATCATCTTTTGTTTTATCCGAAGCAGGTTGCTTCCTAGTCTGAGTCTTTCTTTATACGTTCTGTTAGAGTGTCCCATATTCTACGTGTAGGATCATCAGCCGTAGGTTCCCTTTTGTCACCTGTCAAATATCCGATCTTTCCTCTACCACGGATGTGCATTCTAACTGATTGGGACCAGCGAAGGAAATTCTCTCCATTCAGCCGTATAGTAGTGATCTGAATGGAATGAGAATCTGAGGTAGTATTATGAGTAGGAGGTGTTTGACAAGTTGGGTTAGAAGATTCACCAATGTCAAACATAGTTGACATAGATTTGTATGATTAGAAACAATAGTTGGCAGCTAGGTGGTGGCTAATATTAGTGACAGTAGGTGGTGGCTAGGGTTTAGAACTGTTCAGTAATAGCTCTGATACCATGTGGAAATACAGAATAGTTGTATTTCTTTTCTGTAATTCATCAGTACACAATTACATGTATATATAGAAATAGAGCTAGCTAATTTAGGAAACTAGTATGTGTACATAATCTTCTAATATCTATACATAATTTCCTAATATTTGTACACAATATCAGATCTGATATATGTTATTTGATCTGATATTATTGCCTTTTAAGAGTCAATAATATCTTAGGAAATATTCAGCTAGAAATATAGCATCCTCTTTTCCCAAATACAAAAATTCCAGGTACTCCATTAATTTCTTAACAGACTTACAGTGATTAATCATGCTAACCACTTCAGAATCTATCGTATTCCAAATTTGCAATAATAATTTGACATCATCTTTAGCCATTCCATTCTTGTATTATCAGAAGGTGGATCATCTGTACGATGGTCATCCTCGAAAATACTGTGCAAATAAATCGTAAAAGTTTTGCTTTAGTTTAGATAATTAGGACCTATCAACTTATGTTCGATGATTTTAGACATCACTGGAATTATATCCATAACCATGGTTGATTTATTTTCATCAGCCATAGAAAATTGAAGAAAATATACCCACAAAACTATGTCAAAATTATTTGGCGATGAGTAAGATATTGAAGAAACTTCATAAGTCAAAAAGTACTTGCTATCAAGTTAGCTATTCCACATCCAAGGAACCTGCAGTTTCCAATAACAAAAAAATGAGTTACCTATGGTGAGAAAATCACCAAAACTGTTGAAAACATAAAAGAGCAGTCTTTGTAATCAGGCTAAGTGGCAGAACAGTGCACAAAGCCCTAGGCAGGCAATAGTGGTGGTGGTGGATCAGATACCCAAGTGAGTTGGAAGGGAGAGGCAACGTCAAAAGAAGCAATGGGAGTCACAACTCTATCACACGCTCTTTCATGTGCTGGCTCATAGGACAGATGACAAACCTTTCTGGTAGCTTGTGGCTCACTCGCAAGACCCCTGGTGACCAGCTTTTGATCAGAGGCCGGTCGGTGGCTGGCGACTTCATTGGTGCCGGTAGTGAGACTGAAATGTCACCTTAAACTGGTCACCCAAACAATACAACAAGTAGAAAAACAAAACTGAAATTCTGCCTTTGGGCTGAACGTTGAATTTTCAGACTGCCAAGTATGGCTCTGATACTATATTAAGAATACTTGATGATTTGTATTTATTATACACTTCTATTTATATGCATGATGTGTGCTTACAGATGGTAGTGAAATAATGTCAATCCGTACAATCAAGCTTCCTAAGATCAAGCTATAATCCCCAAAAATATCTGTACATTAATTGATAATCTGTAACACAATGATAATCTTAAATGATGTTGTATGCTTGATATGATGTTATTGCCAAACCAAGCATTTTTTGAGAGGGGTTCAGAAAGAAGATCTATGTATGTAACCATTCATACTGATAAGTGAAACTAAAGCAGTAAATTTCAATTCTACACTAACTGGAGCTTGATTTATATTTATAATGTAGAGCATGTGAAATCTTGTTGATCTCGATATTATGGTCAAAATGTACCGGCATGTTGTCATACGCTCTATATTTTTCTTTTTTATATTGGTAATTGTTAATATATAGACATATATAGTCAAACAGCCGTCAGTTTTTATACCTATCAGGATTTAAGCCCTACTAAATGGGAATGTGCTCCTACCTCCCTTCCATCAAGCTAAAGTTGTAATGGTTCATGGGCTTTTTATTACATCATATGTTTGGTGGGTACTTGTTTGTTCCATTTTATAGAAAATCATAGGGTGAAATTTTTGAGTGTGTATGTTAGAGATGTTCAATTTCTTTCATGCTTGGCATCCAAAATCTCGTCCTGATGATTATTTTGAAGCATAGGTAGAATGTTGCAATTTGTGATTTAATTTTGTGTGTTCATTTTCTTAGCTTAAGTTTATAGCTGTAGCTAGCAAATATATTAGCAGGAATAACCTTCATCATTGTTTATCTTTTCCTTCATCATTGTTTATCTTTTCTTACCAACTTCTGGAGTTTGAAATACTTGTAACTTATGATTATGATAGTAAGTGCAAAGAAGATAAGAAAGCCAAAACCATGGAAGCATCCTCAGCCTATATCAAAGACTGAGCTTATACAAATGCGTGACGAGTTTTGGGATACTGCTCCTCATTATGGTGGAAGGAAAGGTAGTTTATTTTTTTTGGAATACCTAATTTATCATTGTTTTTTGAACATGGGGAGCAGTTGATTACGGGATTTTAGAGATATTAAATGATCATATATTCTTTTAAACTAAGCAAGTAGCATGGTTGGTCAGTGGTTAATAACAGTTCCGGAAAAGGATTAATTAATGATATTCTGGTCATTAACAAATCTAAACTTCATGCAATTGATACTAGTGATTGCTTGTTCTATTAGGTTAATAAGATTTTATAATGATATTCTGGTCAAAGTAGGCTAATTTTGTTTTCTTTTGGTAAACAAAGTCAGTTCTATTTAGTCAAATAGTAGCAGAAATAAGAGATATTCAGAGAATTGATAAGCAAGTGAAGGGAAACTGAGCTACCTATGTATAAACGTATGTTATTTAACCTTTTAAATGGATGATGAGGCAGAGCCAAATCGAAGTTCTGGTGCCTGGTCGTACCCATTGGACTTTTGTAAACAAGTTCCTGTGTGTTCATATTGCAACTCGAAGCCTTTTTTTCAGAGAACCAATAGGAGAAAGCTTACAAATTTTGAAAGGAAAGACTCAGGGTGAAGTTTTGCATTTATGATGCACAAAATGAACATATAGGACAATTTACTTTGAGATTTATATGGTCGAGTGTCCATTGCTTCCTTTTTTTGTCATTAATGTAAAGATTCCTGTGCACTACTTTTTACCTATTAACATTATCAAAATGATGAAGTGGAAGAAGCTTATGTAATTGGTTTTGTTTCAGAATACAAATTTAAATGTAGAAGCGATAAAGTGAATAGTATACTAACAGTGGCATAAATGTGGCTAACAATATCTTTGTAGAACTAATTAACAGGAAAATGTCATTGGATAGACTGGAAGGTGGGAAGATTTTCTAGTGTCTCTATGAACGTAATTGATAGAATACTTTTACAGATAAGCCTTTCATATGGGATCTGGATGAAGTATCACATTCATTGTAATTTTGAGTTGGATGATTGAGAATGACTAACTGTACAGACAAAAGGAACTTCTATTTTGGTTTAGATTGTTCTATTTAGAGAGGACTCTAGCTGGCAAGACTATTTTAGCTATTGTAGATAGCATGGTAGAGCTTTGTTTATGCCCTCTGTTGTAGCTGCCATATAAGCTTACTCTTATAATTTGGAAAATAGAAGACTACTTATATCTATCTTGGATGGAAGCTGATGTTAATTACTTACATCACTTTTTTCTTTTTTAATTTCTTGATGCAAGCTCATCTTTATGATTGTTAAGTGTGAAACCTCATTAGGATGTATGAAAGGACTGCCCAGTAGTGTTATTTGACTGACAAATTGTGATTGAAATTAGAACAGTGTCTTTACTTCATTATCAGAAACATTTCTGGCCGTAATATATTGCAGAGTACAGCATTTGAATATGTATAATAAATTAATGCTAGTTATAAGATTATGGCGTCATAGCGGTTTAACAGAACTTCTCGCAATTCCATTCTAGTGAATGGCTGCAATATGATGAGATATTTAGTTTTTCTGTATGTTTTTTGGAGGATTCTGGGCAGTCTTGAAGAATGGAAAATGCTGTGGAAAAAACTATGATCAAACTGGACAAAATTGTGATCCCAGCTTGACCTTATTGTACAAGTGGAGTATAGCTGAGAAATGAAAGTAGTTTGAGTTATAAAGGAGGAATCACTATATTGTTAACTTCATATTGTAATTAACTTCTTTCTCGGACTCACAATATTCATATGACCAAAATCAACAGTGTATTCTAATCTGATTGGCTGAACAATTTATCCAAATCTCTGTTATAACATGATTACCAAACTTGATGAAAAAGTCGATGCTTATATTGAAATTCTCAAGGCAAATATGACTTTCTGGAGTTCAGAGATTTGGGATGCACTCCGAGCTGCTGCTGAAGCTGACATTGCCCTTGCTCAAGCCATTGTGGACAGTGCTGGAGTAATTGTTCAGAATGCTGATTTGACAGTATGCTACGATGAGAGAGGTAAACAGTGCTTTTCTAATTGTTTTTGACATAATTCACTTAAGGCCTACATTCTATAGAAAATTCTGTAATATGTCTGAGCCCTTGAATTTCTTTTACCTTTTGGATGATAAAGTTTGGTAATTATGCCTTGTATGACAGTCATATTGATGATCCTATGACACATTCATGATTGGCAGGTGCAAAATATGAATTACCGAAGTATGTTATGAGTGAACCAACCAATTTGATCCGTGACTCCTGAAAAGCAGGCCAATTTGCACCATCCATGGGCATGAATAATTGTAAATAATGTATATTAATTCCGATAACTTGGATTATTCAATTGCCTGCCTTTTTCTTACTATGCCTATTTTTCTTTAGCCATGATTAATTCAAGTACAGCGAGAGAATTCCTTCTTAGTAAAATTGAAAACCTTTGTTCCTAGAGGTTTGCAAATTGGGTTAGACTGCCTGAGGTGTTGGTTGGTTATTTGGAAAGCGTGCTTGACTGAAATTTCATTTTACTGGACAAGAAGTGCGGACTGCTGACGTTAGACCATCAAGCAAACAGTTGATAGTGCGTCCCATGAACCACCATAATTCCAGGCGCATAATTCACTAGTATCAGGGCTGTTCTTAACCTTTGATAAGCCCTGTGCAAGTGTCCAAAAAAAAAAGGTAAATCTTATTTTTTTCTAATTTTATTTTTTGTAAGAGTCAAAAATAACTTTATTTTGTTAAACAGATGCCGGGCCTAACTAACATGGTAGTAGCATAGTACCTGTCTGTTAACATAAAGATTAATCAATCCATATGATGCAGGGATGTGGTTGTGTTTTAAGCAGTGTTTTGAAACTCGGACCGGTCATCAAATGGGAGGTTTTATTTATCACCGGTTCAACTATCGGTCGAACCGGTGTGACGTCATAATTATGCAATAATTATATTTA